>ML179493.1:20043-84110 GCA_004369135.1 Dendrothele bispora CBS 962.96
TCTAGTTTTATAACTTATCAAAAACATAATGTGTACACAACAGGTTAAAGAGACAGCAAAAACGCGAAACGAACCGAGACGACACTAAAAACAGTGAAAGTTAGAGATAAAGAAAAAAAAGTCGAAACAAAAAATGGGATAAGTATAGGGAAAATAATGATATTAGTCAAACCAATCGGACACGATCGAACCTTTCCTCTCTAACTTTCGAAGTTTTTTTTTGTTGTACATGGAATATCCCAGACAGATAAATGAAATCACCGTTCATGTTTAGATCGACTTCGTACCACCTCACCCTCATCCCATTGACGCGTGGAACCTCTTCGCTGGACCTTGTCCCTGCCCACCTTGCCCACCTTGCCCACCACCACCACCACCGACATTCATCCCCATTCCCATCCTCGAATCATCTGGCGACCTAGTCCTCTTCCCTCCAGTCACGTTCGGGCCAGAGCCGTGAGCGGCAGCAGAGGCAGCCCACATACCCCACGGAGACGCAGGTTGAGGTGCATTCGGAATATTCGGCACATTCTGCTGCATCGGTATCTGGTTCGGCATACCTGGGGGCGGCATATTCGGTGATTGTTGTTGGTAAGAGCCATACATCGACGTCGAAGATCCGGATCCTGGAGACGTAGAGTGGACCATACCAGGTGGCGCCATAGATGCAACGATAGGACTGGTATTGCTGTTACTCGCCCCTGATGCCGTCGACGACGACGACATATCCCCTCCTCCCATCTTCGGTAGCGTTGCCCGACTCACAGTCGGACTCTTCCCGATGTTATTAATCCCCCCACCAGTCCAATTCTCCGGCATCAAGAAATATATCTCAATTCCCTGTTTTTTCTTCTCACTCTCTCCTCCTGCCTCTTTGTCTCTATCTTCTTCACTGTTCTCTTCCATAGCACCGGATCTTTCCTTTTCTTTGCCCTTTCCTTGATCCC
Source organism: Dendrothele bispora CBS 962.96 (assembly GCA_004369135.1). NCBI lineage: Eukaryota > Fungi > Basidiomycota > Agaricomycetes > Agaricales > Dendrothele > Dendrothele bispora. The sequence goes on from ML179493.1 coordinate 20,991, forward strand.
CGCCGGAAGAAGTAGACGCGACACCTGGGTGTCCAGTCGTAGGCGAAGTCGGGTTAGAATGAACGAGAGATTCTATAGTCATCATTGGGGTCGAAGGAGCGGCCTCCGGATTGTTATTACTGTCATGGCTCTTGTTGGAGTTGTTGTTAACAGTGACAGAAGTAGACGGGTTATCAGGGTGCAACGAGGAGTTGGGTTGGAGAGGTTTCTTTTTGTACTGTTCGTTTCAAAGAGGAGAGGGAGAAACACGTTAGCAAGAAAGAGACAAAAGATCAACACAAAAGAAACAGAAGAGAACACTGACGCCCTCCAACTCTGGCTTCCCTCTCCACCTCCCAATAGCTTCACCAAACCTGCACGCAGCTCGTTCCACAGGTTCACAAGGATACTCCCAAGCTAAGTCCTCTAAATGTGTCGAAAGATCAGGCGTTGAAAGCGGGATATTGTAAAACTGTTCCAAAAAATAAAAACGTCAATTCCCCATACTCGAAAGAGAATAGGGAACAACCCAGCAACGAACCTTTTTCAATCTCTCGTCCATCTCCCTCTCAAACTCCTCTTCCTCTTTCCCCTTCGCCTTTCCCTTCCCTTTCCCCCCTCTTCTAACCCCTGTCCTTGTCCATCCTCATGGCCCTCGAAATCCAAAGTCGAATTCTCGTGATAAGGGTACCTCAGTGAAGGAAACAATATCCTCACCGCCTCCGTCAAACTGGGCAACTCGTCCGGTTCAAAATCTTCAAACAGCTCGTCGTCGTCCACTGCTCCTCCTACACCTCCCAACCAAGTAACCCCGATTCCACTCGTACCCAATCCGTCTTCATCATCTTCGTCCTCATCACTATCGTCTCCGTACTCGTAATTATCTTCGTCTCCGTATTCACGACCTTCTCCATCCTGCTCTTCTCCTCCATCATCGTGATGGTCCTCGTATTCGTCTCCGTCCCCATAATTCTCGTGATCCTCATAATCTTCGTCATCTTCCTCCTCATCCTCACCACTCCCATCGCTCCACTCCTGTTGCCGTCGCTCTCGATATCCATCATCATCCCCGTGATACCTATATCCACCTTCCCCAGAAACACCTTCTTCTACTCCCCTCTTCTCTCCCTCTCATCCCTCCAGGCGTCCCCTCAGTCATCTCTACATCCCCTCCTCCTCTCTCCCATTTCCCTCCCAGCCTTCCTCCTCATTTTCCTTCTCCTCCCTCTTCTTCTTCTCCCAGCACCCCGTTCCCTAATCCCCCTCCCAATCATAAACAAACACTCCACAGCATCTTTCCCCCTCCATCCAGCTGTCAAATACCCTTGCAACGCCGCTCTCGTCACTAAACCCGCCAACAACAAATACCATTCCCTCGAAGGTCGTAAAGCTTGCGTGTAAAATTTATTCTCCGAGCTACCAGAGCTATCGCTACCAGAGCGGCCCCTGTTCAAGTCATTCGAATCATCCAAGACATTATTGCCTTTACCCAGATTGCTTGGATTCCGGTTTGGGTTCAGTCGAGGACTAGGACCAGGAACGAGGTTAGGTTGTTCTGGTTCTGGCTTGAACTCATCCTCCTCTGTGCCTGAAGCCTCGGTGTCGTCGCAGTAGCCAACGAAGGGCTTCTACTAACTCCACCAGCACTTCCACTAACAGCAGTTCCCATCTGAGAAGGCGTAGCCGGATTCATCGTCATGCCTTGACCTTGACCTTGACCCTGCTGCTGTCCAGATCTCCCCAACGTAGTAGCTTCCGCCATAGTTGCCGCCGGCGGCAGAGTCGAAAACCCTATCCCAGCTGTTGTACCCGTCGTAGGTCTAGTACTCCCACTACTTCCAGCCCCCGTACCTTCCCTGATTTCCCTCCCCAATTCAGCCGCGATCAAAGCCGAGAGCCTCAAAAATCTAGGTACCAGCTCCGAAAGTTTCGTGTTCCCAGACCCAGTAGCGTCCACGTCGTCCGTTGTCATCATAGATGCTGTATATGTGTGTATGTGCATTGAGTTTCGAACAAGTATCAAACGTTTGAACAAGAGTTTTGAGTGAGTTTTGAGATGAGTTTTGAAAACATGTCGGAAAATTGTGTTCGAAAATCAATGATAAGAAACACCCAAAAAAAAAAAGCGTGGGCCATTACTCACCTCCCCTACCCCCAATCCCACTCCATCCTTCATTCTTATACGGTATCGCCGTCTTCCTCCTCAACACGCTTCCAGCTCCACTAGGTCTCAACAAACCCGACCCAATCCCCGACCCATCCTGATACCCTGTAATCCCACCACCATCAGGCGAAATCCCAATAGGTGTAGCTGCCACCATTGCTGCAGCTACCGATTTGTTGCTCCCCGTTACACCTGCACCATTCGTTCCTACCCCACCACCAGACCCAGTAGCACCAGTAGCACCAGCTCTCATCCCTTCCCTGTCCCTCCTCGCCATTCCTCTAAATCCACCAGGACCACCACCACCACCACTGCCTCCTCCTCCTCCCCTCCCAGAACCTCCATACGAACTCGGTGTATCCTTAGCCTCCACGCAGATTTTACACCCCGTATGCAAATGTCTCGGACATCTAAACGCCGGTGGACTGTTCGCCGTGTCAGGGTCAGCCCCAGACAGATACAACGTTCGGGTTCGAGGAGTGCAAGGGTATGACGGAATAGATGATTGGTGTCGAGGGTGTTTGGAAGATTTCCTGCGATGTCGGTGGTGATGATGAGGAGGATGAACACGAGAAGACGATGATGGATGAGTAGTCAGAGAAGGACGAGACGAGGACGAAGAACCAGTCATGGCCGCGGTCGTGTTCGTATTCGTTTGAGGACCAGACCCGGCCAGAGCAGAGGGAGAAGAAGCAGATATAGACGAAGGGGTTTGAACTGTAGCTGGCGAAGTCATGGACGATAAGGTCGAAGGGGACGACATCGATGAGGGATCGGGATGTAGAAGATGAGTTAGATGAGCGCTACCGGTACCAGTGGCCTGTCTTTGCCCTTGCCCTTCTCCTTGAGTACCATGAGACCTCATCCCCTTCGCCCTCCTTTTCCTCTGTCCTTGCCTCTCACTCGTCATCGAATAAGCTGAAACAGCCGAAATCTTACTCAACGCCAACGGTAACAACGACGGCGTTGTCCCCGTTCCACCACCACCGTCGCCTCCATCCACAGCACTCGGAGTCGAAGCGACAGACGGATCAGGTAAAGCAGCGGCTGCTGCTGCTGCTGCGGCAGCGTACCGTTTAGATCTAAACGGAGGAGGCGGAGCTTGTCGCGAAAAGAGATCGTTGATAACAGTTCCGAGCGCTAAACGAAGCCGGACACCGTTGGGAAGAGTATGTTGGTGTGCTGTTGGGCGTCTCGAGTTATTATTGCTACTATTACTAGCATTGTTGTTATTATTGGCATCTCCAGACCCAGTAGGAAATATCATGGGACTCGTTGGAGGACTAGCCAAGTCTTCGTCATGAATGGGATGAACCGGAGGAGGTTGGACGAGCATGCTCGTAACTACTTTCTCTAGCCCCTCCGCGCGTAGACGGAGGTTCTTGGCCAACAAGAGATCCTGACTAGCTATGCGAGTCTCTTCTGGATCGTCATGAGGATGACCGGGCCAGGCTATTCTCGAGGTCAACACGACAGCGTCTTCTCCGTCGGAAGAAACTTGGTCCTCCTCCTCGTAATTCTCGGGTCGAGTCCGATGGGTGTAGTTGGGTGAAGAAGGACCGCCTGTTCGGTCTGTCATACCGAGCTCTGCTCGCGCTTGTGCGAATCGGGTGCGGCCTTCATATACGTTGGTTATGTTCCGAGGAACAGTTGGTTAGGTTCGTTCTCGGGTATGGTGATATCGGAACAATAAACACACCATGAACCCATAACATATGGTCTATAATCAAGGTCCTGACACTCTTCTCTCTAGGAGGGATGGAATGAAGATGATGAGCATGTTTGTGAGCGGGAGCTTTGAAGGAGTTTTCGTTGGAGTGAGTTATCGAAAATGCCATACAAGTTCCAATGTAAGTATAGCCGCGCCCCTTCCGACTTTGTCCTATGTTTCCCTATATTTTTTCCCACCCCTATTTTTCCCCGCATCATCCCCACATATCTGCAATCATAGGTCCTCCCGAAAGTCTCTATGTCATTCCGTGCAGATCCTTACACACATCTACATCTATGACTACAATACTGGACTGTACTATACGTACTTCGTTCATTTCCCCTCAAATCGTTTGACCCACCGTCGAACTCACCACAATCCAAAATAATATCAACCATTTCTCACTGCATGTCAAGTTCGCCGATGCCCGAACATATACACGCAATCCTTCCTAACTAGATAAGAACGTTGATTTGATTTGGGAACTGAACTCGTTTACTTCAAAGACAAAGAGTAAGTTTGTTTATCCACCAATTTATTGCCACTGATACTAATACTAGCAGTAAACCCTATTATTAAAGCTCTAGTCGCTTGTGAGTAGTACAAAAGACAAGATAAAAATAACTAATAACAAATAAGAAAAAGAACGAGAGGTAGTGATTTATCTATATACTAATGCATATTTATAACTTTAAAGAGATGACGGTGTTGTTTTTTTAAATATTTAAATATAAACCCAAGTAAAATGAATGTCGAAGGTGTGAGAATAGTTTAGAGATTATACCTCTCATACAAAGGAGCCCCTTTATCAAACCCAACATACTGCCAACCAGTAAGAATATTATTAGGATCGTACTTTCGCTTGATCTCGAGCAACGCGGGGTAGTTCGGTCCCCAGAACACTTCTTGGGAGTTCTCTGTGAGAATCTAAACAGAGCGCAAAAAAACAACACGAATCAGCAATCAGAACCAGCGGAATGAATCAACTGTAGCAACAAGAAGAAAAACTCACATCTGCCTCATTGTTGTACTCCGTACTTCCAGGCGTAACATCCCTAACGAAATCCAAAGCCTCATGCAAAGTCTGCATCAACTCCTTCTCCTCCTCCTGTGTCGCGTCGAACTCATAACTCACTCCATACACCATTACGAATGCGCTCGATCTCCATGCTGGATGCATAGAAGTCTCGTTGTTAGCATCGGGTGTTAACAGAGGTGTGTCCATGAGAATCTCCATAGGGGGCCAGACACCAGGACCGATCTTGCTTAAACCGGCTTTCATAGCGGTGATGAGCTCGTCGAGGGTTTCGTTACCCGAAGTAAAAGAAGAGAGAGGGAGGAGACGGGAACCAATGAAAGCGCCGAGGCCAACGGGGACTGTGGCGATGTAGTTTCCTGAGAACAGAGGATGGGCGAATTAGTATATGGGTTCGGTTTACATATGTAAAAACGTACTTTGGATGAAGAGATAGTTTCCACTTGGCTGGAACCCATTTGTAGTAACGAGGATTCCATCCGTACCGTTGATAGAGTTGACGTAGTCGATCACAGGAGCGAACGTATCCGCAGCTTCTTCATCGCTCAAAGTAGGGTTCACCATCGAGATCGCCATCGTTCCTTCCGTGAACTAGAAAGAAAAAGAAAAGAAAAATCAATTAACCATCAAAACCAAATCATCCAATATACCATCCAACACACACCTGAGGTAAAAACGCTCCACCCCATCCTTCCCTCGCCAACCTCTCTCTCAACCCAGCAAACACTCTGAACACCTCAAACTGTGCATCCATGCTGATGTTCTGAATTTGCACGATAGCCACTTTATTATCATACGCCGGATGGGCTGCGATCGTGCTTTCCAATACGACACCGAACCCAGATCCACCACCTCTCAAAGCCCAGAAGAGATCTTGGTTCTGACATTTGTTGGCTACTCGGAATTGGCCATCGGGGGTGACAACTTTGTACTGTGGTGGAAGAAGAATAAGAACTATGAAAGAAAGAAAAAAAAGTGTGGATACACATACCTGTAACGATGAATCAGCTCCAACACCGTGCTTCCCTGTCATGAAACTGTGACCTCCACCCATAAGCCATCCACCGGATGCTCCGACGGATTGGAAAGCTCCACCGACAACAGTGGCGTTGTTCGCATCGGCGGCTGTTAGACATAACCACGGACATAGTCAATAGTCAATAAACCAAAAAGAATAAAAAAGAATAAAAACACAGACCTTCGTATGCTTGAATCCAAGTGACACCAGCCTATACAAGAGAAAGATCACGATTTAGCATCAAAGCCTTCTTTACTTATGCACTGGCATCGACTTTTACCTCATTTGTCAAAGCCCTCCCTACGCTTTCATCGCATCCTTCGGGTACGAATTCCTCATGGAAAGTTTGACCAAGAAGATTCTTAGTCCAAAGAGCGAGTGAACCAGGGGCGGAGGAACGTCCGAGATAATCATGACCTGTACCCTTGACAATGAGAGGGACACCTGTCTTGTTGGCGAACTCGAGAGCGGCTTGAACGTCCGAAGCGGTGCGGACGTCGATCTAGGAGAAAGAAAGGAATTGTTAGTCGGATTATTTTCTTATAATTTTCTAATCGGGAAAAATCGACTCTGGATTGAAGAGACTTACATGGAGCGGCGGGATAGAACCAAGCTGACATGTGGTGTTCATCGCAGCAGGATCCTTGGGATCGAGCGCATTGAGGTCACAACCCTCACCGTGAAGACGCTCGCTGAAAATTTGCTCATAGGCTCCGAATTGTTGAACACGGAAGGTGGTGTTCTAAAATCACATCATCAACATTGAATTTTGAATCGACAAAGACGGAGGGAAACTCTACTCACGGTCCAAACAGACTGAACAGCTGAACACCTCACCGTATTCGGCACTAAACTATCCGAACCTACTACGCCTTCGACCGAATCAAAGCATGGTTGAGCGAGGGGCACCGAGATAGCTAGCCTTCCATCGACCGAAGCATTCAGTGCGTCCCATTGCTGTTGAGTGACACGGTTGAATGGACTAGTACTCTGCGCCGACGCTGCCCTAAAGGAGAGAGAGAAGCAAGCCAAGGAGAGGAGAAGCGCTGATGTCGCCATTTAGTAGGGAAGAAGCACAAAGGCACGACCCAGATAAATAGATATAATGTAGAGTTTTGAATGAGAGAGGGGATAGAACTCTGAGGCGCATCAAGAAGCCAGGTATTTGTACGTATTCGAAATTGTATTAGCAGGGCCTCAAGATGGATTTGGAGATTGCGCCGCTGCACTTTGTTTGGGTGCCTATCTCTCTCTTCCGTTTGTCGCATCCTGTGTAGGGTCTCTGAATTACAAGGGTCAAATCGCCGCAGTGGTTGCTGTTGCTATCTTCGGAGATCTTCCTCTCCCATCTCAGCAGTGGGACGGTAAAATTAGCTTCCATGACAATCATCCGACAGCTTTATCTTTTTTGGGTGTCTCGCCCACGTCTAGATCAATCAAGGGCTCAAAGATTCAGATTCAGGAAAAGATTTTGAGTAGCCGTACAATATGAAAAAAAAGGTTGACGGTGTCGGAAGCGTTCCAAGCGGTCAGGATAATCCTGTGTCATTCTTCCATCTTGACAGTATCAAGGGCCTCCGAGTCAAGAGAAAAGCAGAAACTCTTGCGTGTGGCGGTATCAGGAACATAGCTGTCCTGCAAAAAGGATTTACATATCAGTATTCAAGTCATTTTGTTACACTCAAAGAGTCAGATCGGAGTTCGCGCAACCACCGCGCCCAATGATTCCGCATCCGAAAGGATCAAAAACCAGTTAAAACTTCCGAAATACATATCAATCATTTATCCAGACACACTTAGCGCGGTTTTTCCCTGCCACATTCCCTTGTGGTAGAGTAACTTCAAGTAACCAGCCGAAGGTCAAGTTGACTATCAGAACCAGCGATCGCTGAGTCTCGAGCCTGTGCATTCGAGTCTTTAATTTCTTCTGACAAGACCCTGACAGCCTTTAATACTTGCTAAGCGTAAACGAGGCTTAGAATCACGAGTGTTGAGCATGATTCTTGAGTGAAAAATTAGGTGGCTCAAGATCGGGCCAATCTTTTAGTGATGTTTCAAAAAAAACCCTGTCTTTATTTGTAACTAAAACCTGTTCCTAGCCTGCGGACACAACAGAAAACGTCGGGAACTTGTACATTTTTGTAGCAAGCATGAAATTAAATGGCTCGAAAGAGCTTGCGTCTGCGGCGATCTGTCGGGCCGTGGAGATCTATTGTTTTCCCACGGTGTTATTCATCAAACTTAATAAGCGCCCGCTGCTACTCTCCGCAAGCCATTGGCCTTTGTCATCCCACCGCTGCTCGTCATGGTTCGGGACATCGGACCTCGTTGCTGTACACCTGCACAACATCTAGTCATTTATCATGAATACCATGCCCCATCCCCGCCGCAACATATCCCGCTGTTGCACCTAGATTATCATTCGGGGCTCATGTGTCGAAATAAAACTGCAGATTTCTTGTTATCCATGTCTTTTTCTCTAGCGTGACTTTAAGCTTCAAGATGGCGATAAGGTTCATAGACTTGGCTGCTTTTGTCGGCTTAGTGTCCGTTCTCTACCTCATCAGCCGAAGATCCAAAGGAAAACTACCTCCCTCTCCTCCGGGCCTCCCGCTACTTGGAAATGTTCTCCAGATGCCTAAACGTAATGGGTGGCTCCTGATGCATGAATGGTCGAAAACACTGGGTCCAATTTTCCACCTGAACATGGCTGGTCAACCTGTCATTGTGCTCAACTCTAACGAAGCAGCTCTGGAGCTTCTCGAACGTCGTTCTCACATCTATTCTGACCGCCCTAGACTCATCATGACCGGAGAAATCATGTCTCGAAACTTGGTCGTCGGTTTCCAACGATTTGGTGAACAGTAAGTTCCATTCTGTTTTGGGTTTGCGTCTCCAGTATGTCTAACAACTAATTTTTATGAACAGATGGAAACGCTTCCGTAAAGCTGCTCATGCAGGAATTAACATCCGTGCTGCTGAGGCTTATTACGGGATTATGGAAAGAGAATCATCACTACTTCTCCAAGAGCTACACAGAGATCCGAAAAGTTGGGACGACCATCTTCAACGGTAATGCTTTCTTACCATCTACCCCAATTTGTCCGTTTCTCACAAATCCCTTGCTTCAGTGTGATCGCCTCTTCCTTATTCTCCGCTCTTTACGGCGGTGAGCCTATGTTGAACAAAAATGATCCTATAGTAAACCAAGTAAGTTTTGCCCCGTAGTATCTCTCGCTAGTTTTAGTGGTCCTAACTCGGTTCTCTAGATCAATGATTGCATGCACCGTCTCACCGGGGCCGCTCTTCCTGGGGCTTTCCTCGTCGACGTCTTCCCCATCCTGAAACGTCTCCCGGATTGGTTGTACAAACCCAAAGGAGAAGGCTATAGCTGGTACAGGAAGGACAACGCTATGTTCAACAACTGGCTGGACAGAGTTAAGAAAGACATGGTTCGAATACTTTCAAGTTTACTTGGCATGTTTCTTGAGCGTTTGACTTACACGATTTTTTCCATGCTAGGACGATGGTGCACCTCCCCCGAGTTTCGGCCGCGTGCTTCTGGAAGCACAAGAACAATTCCAGCTTTTGGATTTCGAAGTTCCATGGCTTGCTGGATCGATGTTGTGAGTAATCTTTCTCTTTCGGAGATATCCTGCTTCCAGAGCTCATTCGCGACTCGGTAATTTTTTTCAGTGGAGCCGGATCCGACGCTGTAAGTCCCTTGTCTTGTCCGTTCAACATTCTGAAACCCTAAAATCTCTTTTTTTTCCGCCCTTTCCAAGACGGCCGGAATCATGCGATGGTTCATGCTCGCAGCCACTCTCTTCCCAGAAAAAATCAAACGAGCCCAGGACGAGATCGATCTTGTCGTGGGCCGGGATCGCTTACCGACGTTTGATGATCGCGAGAGTATGCCTTATCTCCGTGCTTTCTGTAGAGAGGTCATGCGATGGCGCACTGTTGCTCCTTTAGGAGGTGAGATCTCTCAGTCCATTCTTTTTTTTCCCGTTTTTTTTTAGCTTGCGACATCCGTTTATTTTGATATCTAATGCTCACGCTTTCCTTTTCGTGATTTTACAGTCCCACATAGATTAATGGAAGTACGTATCACACTTCCTCCTACTCTTCGTGTTTTTCACATACCTTTTCTTATCTCATAACAGGACGACCACTACATGGGATATCACATCCCCGCCGGATCTATCGTCCTCGCTAACATCTACAGTATCAACCGAAGTCCCGAAGCGTTCTCCGATGCCGAATCTTTCATCCCCGATCGGTTCTTGAACGAAGAAGGAACGTTCGAAGTTCTTCATCCCGAAACTCATAATCAAGGTCACTATACATTTGGATTTGGACGGTAAGTTAGCTTCCTCCCTTCTTCTACTCAGGTCTTCAAAAAATTGATACTACATGCTTGTTTGCTTTTCTTTTTCTTTACAGGAGAGCCTGTGCTGGTATGCACATCGCGAACAACCTCTTGTTCATCAACGCCGCTCATATTCTTTGGGCGTTCAACATTCGCAAGGCTAAAGATGCTCAAGGAAATGAAATCACACCTAGTGCTACTAACTACCACGATACTGGACTCATTGTGTACGTGTTCATGCTTTTTTTTAGGAGACTTCATAATTAATCACTGGTTTTTCTATGCTATCTAGTCGTCCACATCTCTGGGATGTGGAGATCATACCGAGAAGTCCAGAGGTGTTGGAAATGGCGAAGGAGAGGTTTGCAAAAGGAGTTTGATAAGATGGTTTTATTTTTATAAATCTGTATACGTCCACATAGAAAGAGAGATATCTATTTACTTATTTTTTCGCCGTCATGATTTTTTTGTCACCTTACAAACTATTCCGAGTCGTTAGAATAGAGATAAGAATACAGCGTGAATAGTAAGATCTACATATATGCAACTCTCTCTTATAGTAGTGGAGAGTATGCATTGCGAGGGGAGCACTTGTACTTAGTGAAAAAAGGCCACCATTCCGAATCTGATTGTGGCCAAAAAAAAGGTATGCATTATGCGGGAGTATGCACTTACGGGGGTATGTAGGGGTATGTATGATATTCAAAAGAGGGAGTTGCCTGTATCTGTGCGCACATGTGCCACAAGGGCAGGTCGGAGAGTCAATAATACATACTAACGTCGAACGATTGATAAACATTTAGTATACCTCTTACTCGGAGTTGTCCAGATATGCAATGTCCGACTCCCGAGTCATGTTTATTTTGAAATCTGGATATAGATCCACACACACCTTTTCAATATCAATTCTATGTAATAATTCGGAACCCAGGGAAATAACGACCTCGAATAATTACTTATTTATGTAGGATCTATGTCCGTACATGGCCTAATAACACGCTCAATTGGTCCATTAATACGGACCCGGAGTGATGAATGAGCTATGTACATATGTACATACTTAGTTATGAGGCTGTACTTACATATACACTCGAACTCTCTGAGCTAGCCCCAAGGGGCTCAACATCAAGAAAATTTTGAGATTTGATCAAAGCGTAAAATAATAACATCAAAAGCGTACAAAAGCGTAAAAAAAAAGAAAATCTATGAGTATATATGTACGTGTACCATATCGTAAAAAATGCAAGTATTCACAAAAAAACTGTTCAAATTATCCCACCAACACACACAAGACAAACACACACATCTAAGCTTAAGTATGTATATGTACTACCAACAAGAACAAAAAACAAAACGAGGGTGTCATTTTCATCAACCAAAAAAACTCTCTCAAACCGTCCCCGCGGTCCCCCCACTCTGCGCCTCCTCTGACAACTTCTCCTTCTCCTCAGCACCCGATCCATCCCCTTCCAACGAATTCTTCCTAGGCTTAAAGAAAATCGCACTAGCCACCGCTTCCGCACATCCAATAGCCACAATCCACCAAATCGCGCTACTCACTCCATGATAAGCTTCTTGATCCGTTTGTGGGTTTTGTTTCGTCGTTTCGACGAGGATCGTGGTGACGATCGCTACGTTCACTGCTGATCCGACTTGTTGAGCTGCGTTGAAGACGGCGGAGCCTACGCCTACTTTGTCTACTGGGACGGAGGTGATGACGCCGACGCTAAGAGAAAAAAAGAATTCAGTTTAATTGAAAGGATGGACGGATAAGGAAAAAAACTCACTTTGAGACGAGATAAGTCACACTACTTCCAGCAGTAGCCAAAATCATCGCAGGGAACGTAAAACTCCAATACCTCTCTCTCGTATAAGCAAACGCATACAAAATCCCAAACAACCCAGCCATAGCCTGTCCAGCAACCAACACCGTTTTAGGTGGCAACCTCAAAATCTGTCTAGGGAAAATAATACAAATAATCCCACTGACGATTCCCGTAGGAAGGAAATGTAAACCTATCGTGAGAGGACTCCAACCGTAATGGATTGGATAGTAGTTGGAATAGAGTACGACGGGACCGATGAAGTAGATTTGGTTGGAGAAGGAGACTAGGATTAGGATGAGGAAGTTGGGGATGAACCACATTTTGGATGGGATGAGAGCGGATTGGTCTGAGAGACGGGTTTGCCAGAAGAAGAAGATGCAGAGGACGAGGAGAGCGACGATTAATGGGGCTAGGACTCGGGCTGTGCCCCAGCCGACAGTAGGGGCTTGGGAGAAAGCGAAGATGAGGAGGATGATGGAGGCTGTTTTAAAAAGTGAATGATGTATGTACGTTAGAGAAAAAAAAAAGAAATCGACACGGTGGATTGAAGGAACTAACCAGTAAGACTAAAGACACCTGGGTAATCCATTTTCTTGCCCTTGGAGTTCATACGTAAACTTGGTACTGGGATAAGCCAGATGGAAGCGAGTGAGATGGGGACGGCAACACAGGCGATGCCCCAGAAGACCCAACGCCAGGATGCGAACTGGACAATGACACCACCGATAACGAAACCGAGACAGAGACCGAGAGTACCGGCAGATGCGAAGCTATGAAGAGGGAAGTAGTGAAGATGTTGGTTGAGTATATTGAAAACGTAAAGGACCAAAGTCCAAATTTTAATAAATTTACTTACAAAGTAAGAGCGATACCACGACTCTCTGGGTCGGTATACGCGGAAGTCAACATTGAAATGGCAGATGGAATGGTCATGCTAGCTCCGATGCCTTGAATGGCACGGATGATGATAAGACCAATAATGTTATGGACAAAGCCAGCTCCGATACCGAAAATGCCAACGATGAAGAAACCTAGGATGAAGATGGGTTTTGGATGATAGATATCGGATATCCGACCACTCTATAGTATTAGAAGTTCAGTTAGAATTCCAAATAGACATTGAAAATGAGAAAAATACGAACAAGAAGCAAGAAAGAACCAAAAGTCAAGTTGAAAGCAGTCAAAACCCATTGAACGATTGTGGGGTCTTGATTCATGTCTGTTTCAATCTGTAAACGGGTCAAACTTCTACTCGCCTAGTTCACTAGGAGTATTACTTACATCGTTCAAACAAACGATCATTCCGCCCGTATTGAAAGAGTCGATAAAGAGAGCCAGGCAGACGACCACAAGAACCAATGCTTTACGGAAGCTGGATGCATCTGGAGAGATGATGTGCACGACGGGCTCTGCAGGTGCAGGAGGTTGTTTGGCATCGGGCTCTGAGTTGGAAAGGGACGGAGAGCTTGAAGCAGTCATGATGGGGAAAGGCGAAGAAACAAAGCACTGCGTTGACAGCCCACCTCGACTCGGGGGTTTTCTTGATTTTCGCTCCCTTGCTCAGTCAGCAACTTCTGGCGTTCAACCTTGTTCGCTGTTGGATCAGTCAGCATATCCGGAATGTATTGTATTCATTTCAACTGAATGGAACTGCATGTTTGCTCTTGTTATCATTTGCGGACCAATTCAGTTTCCGTTCACTTCTTTTGTATTACTAAGTCTCGAGGCTCGCTTATTCAGCCCAAAGCCGGCGGTTGCTGCTGCTCGATCCACTTCGATCCAACAACAAGACTGCATGTCACTGCGCCTCAGCTCGTCCTCAAAAGGCGAGTCCAAAATGTCTCGGAATTTCATTATCCTTTCCCCAATCTCTCCAGCTCCAAACTCCTCTATCTCTTCCATAACTTGAAAGCCATGTCTGTTCCTACCGAAGATCTCCCCGTCACCCGCATGTCCGAGTACGCGTTTTTTTCATACCGTTATCCTCGAACGATCGCTCACAGCCTAGTGTCTTTTTGTCCACAGTATCTACCCAGGTATCGACCCTAAACCCCATTTCGACAAGCAAACCTATGCAGGCAAAGTCGTCCTCGTCACTGGCGCCTCTCGCGGTATTGGTTCCGAAATTGCGCTTTTCTACGCTCGTGCAGGCGCTTCCGTCGCCCTTCTCTCCCGTTCCCAATCCAGCTTGGACAAGACGAAGAGCGCGATTCTCGCTGAAGCTCCCAAAGTCCAATTGACCACTTTCGCTCTCGACGTTTGCGATACGAAAGCTGTGAAGGAAGCTATTGACAGCACCGCGAAAACGTTTGGCAAGATCGATATCATTGTTGCTAACGCTGGAAAGGCGGATCCTTGGAAGAAGCGTGAGTTTTTCAATTCCCCCGAGCTTCTTCCTTTTTATTGGATCCTGATGGATATATGTCTTTCTTTTGATCTGATGATAAGCTTTCACTGAATACGATGCCGATAACTGGTGGAAGACTGTCGAAGTTAACATTCGTGGTGTTTACAACGTTGCCCAGTGAGTTCCCTTGTTCCTCTCCACCCAACTCCCTTTCCTTTCCTGGAGCTCATCAACTCTTTCCCTCAACCTTTCCAGCTTCGGTCTCCCCCACCTCGACAAATCCTCCGGCTACTTCCTCGTCATCGGTTCCGTCGGCGCTCAAATGAAAATGCCTTTCGCCTCTTCCTACGTTCTCTCCAAACACGCCGTGAACCGTCTAGTGGAATACATCAAAATCGAACATCCCAACGTCAAAACCTTCTCGATGAACCCTGGATCGATCAAGACCGATATGGCTAACAACAACCCCGAAGCCGCTTCTTGGCTCATTGACACTTTGCAGTTGCCTGCTGCGACGAGTTTGAGGATGACGAGTGGGAAGGAGGATTGGTTGAACGGAAGGTGAGTTTTTGCTTTTGAGCTCTTGATCCGGTATAAGAAACTGTTGAGACTGACCGTCCTTTTTCCCTTCTTTTTCAGATACCTCTCCGCCAACTGGAACTTGGACGAAGTCGAGTCGACTTGGAAGGAAAAGATCATTGCTCAAGAAGCTCTTGTCAACCGTCTTCACGTTCCCGTTTAAATTGGCATTTTTTTTTACTTTCCTGTGAGGGATTCTTGTATGTAGACAATACCTGTATAGAGTTGCAAATTTCAATTTTTTACACGAGTATCACGATAAAAATATATGCGCATATATATACCAAATTTTTTTGTTATTGGCAACTTGATGTGAGAATGTAGACTACACATACTTTTACTTGGGGCCCCGAGCTGTTAGTGCTGTTGGTTTGCGCGTGGCAATCCACTGAAACTCCACTTCCAGAATTCTAGTGGGGCCTACGAACATTTGAGAGCGTTTCTGATGAATTACTTTGGCTGAGGTTCGCGAGGTCTCTGCAAGATCATTGCTCGAGAAGCTCTTGTCAACCGTTTTCACGTTCCCGTTTAAATTGCATCTTTTTTCTCTTTCCTGTGAAGGATTTTTGTATGTAGAAAATCCCTGTATTAGAGTGTAAATTTCAATTTTGACGCGAGTATCACGAAGAAGATGCTCATATATACCACATTGTTTGTTATCAACTCGGAGTGAGAATATAAGTAGACCGCAAAAACAGGCGGCCCTAAACGACAAAATGTGAATATGTATGTATGTATACCTGTCTCTGAATCTACATATACTTTTACTTGGGGCCCCGAGCTGTTGGTGCTGTTGGTTTGCGCATGATGCAATCCACTGAAACTCACACTTACAGAATTTTCTAAGTGGGGCCTACGGAAATTTGAGAGTGTTTCTGATGAATTACCTTGGCTGAGGTTCGCAAGGTCTCTGCTGTGTCATGCAATAATCAGGATTCAGGTGGCCCCGTAGTTATTCTGAGTAACAAGCAAAGTACCCATTGCCTTGCAGAACAAACATGACCAATTAGCTCTGCACACAAATTGTACAGACTTCCAACTAGCCGCCGAGTCAAGCTTTTTGGAGTGTTCTTGTACATTTTCCTGCTTTGCAATGTCACATGATATGGTGCTACAAGCAAGGTCTCTGCCGACGCAGTACTCAGCCCTTTCCTCAGTAGAAAAATGTGGGTCAAATTTCGCGTTTTTGCAGATACGTGTCTTACTTTTTTGTTCTGATTACCATCGTTGATAAGAAAATGTAATCGACAGGGAAGTGTAATTGCAAATTTTTATTCCACTTCAACATCATCGAGCCAGCTTCAATTTGCATCCAATAGACCATATCTGCAACGCGGATTTTTGGTCGTTGTTTTTTCATTGAGGTACGATATAGATTTATCTATAGGGCCCCACCCAAAAATCTTCAAGTGGGGCTGACCAAACGCCATGGTAATTTTGCATTAGCCATTATTATTTGACATTTTGGAGCTTAGAAATCCGCGTTGCAGATATGGTCTAATATGTGTAAACTAGATTACAAAAAATCCCAGAGTTTGGATTAGGATTAGGATTAACCGGCTCAAGGACCCATCAGGATACAGCCGGGGGTCCACGCAACAGTGCCAGCATCAAAGTGCGCCGTGGGTATCCAACTATCTTGTGTACTGGACGTAAAGATAGAAAAACGGATTACACTTCCCTACTATCGTTGATAGGGAAATGTAACCGACAAGAAAATAAAAGTAACGCGCGTCACGAAATTGTACATGTTCGCCTAGTCAACGAGAAAAAAACTTTTGACGCGCGCTGATTGGTCGGTCGTTCCGCGGTCTCAAAATCTCACTTAAAAAGTTAAAACTCAGCAGTACTGCCACCACTGGTTGTATGTACATTGTACATAGGTTTTCTGACGTGTACGAGCGTGAGCGTGTACGTATGCTCATACTCCCGATTAAGGAATCTTGCGGGAAGATCTTCTATCACACAAAAAATGATCTGCTGACTAATATATACATTTTTTTCCTTACCCGCCGGCTTATTCGGTTAGAGCTCGGCTGTAATTAACGTTGGTGGCGGTTCGAAGAAACGTCGAATCCTGACAGATCTTTGGCTTGGAAGTCGGGAGGCGTTTTTTAAAACACAGCGACATGTATAATATTTGGCTACTTAGTTCTTTTTTCGTCAGACACAAAGGAAAAAAATGATCGTTTTTGGTCATAGAAATGCTCCATTCTTTCTTTAGCCCCATTTTCATCTTTATGAGTGGGGCCTGCGATCTAATCTCGAATTTCTCAGGCGAAAAAATTGTTGATGACTTGCACAGTTGCACTCCCCCCCTTCCTTTTTTTCTTTTTCTCAGGCCAGGTCACCGGTGGTGAAGCATAGGAATAAGGTCTAACGGGCAAAAATCATGATCCTGACTCGGATCATCATGAAGAAACACCGTCGGGAAGTGTTGTTCTTACGATAATCCGTCACAGAACTTTCCCGATCGGAACAGGCTGCTGTCCTTGTCCGCAATGTTCCACAGTCTTTCCCGAGGAGAACAAAAAGATGGCACCAAGAGTCGCGGGATCTATGAGGATCTATGCTAGCAGTCGTTTGTTTGACACATAACACAACGTAACCATCGTATCCACCCACTGACCGCGGATCCTAAAGCAGTGCACATTCAAGGACTGGTGAAGGGGGAGGGACCCGAGTGAAGAAGTGATACCAAAATCGGCAAAACCGTGCCTTGTCAACAGATCCGGTAATTTTCATTAGTACCGGACAACATGAACTGATAAGCGCTTATGAAGGTGAGTAAATGCCAAGGGTTTCGGAGAAGAGGTGGGTAGGTGGGTTTGTCGGATCTAGTCATGGTATGGAGGATCAATAGAACGTTAGCAATCAATACACACCATGAGACACCATGTCAGTCAGTGACAGTAGCTAGCTCACCATAGTAATACTACATGTGGAGGTCGGAGTGAAATGGGCCACCGCTGCAAGCGTGGCAAGTACGAGGATCAACTGTTACCGGGCCGAGGAAGTCGGAAGCTTCTGATCCAAACAAGACCACATCGGGCTGGTTTAATGTAAACTCCGGGCTTGTAACTAGACCCATCTACGGGATCTATCTTTGTATGTTCTGGGGTTCTTCCGTGAAAAAAGTATAGATTCTTGGATCGTAGGGGTGCTTTAATTTTGCATCAATAAGAATATGCATACTTACTACATGGACTTCTTTCTCTGGGCGCATAGATCAAATCAGAAGTTTGAAATGCTTGGAAGGACCGTTGACGACTGCAACAGTGAAGTTCACCGATCACCTGTGGCTGCATTTAAATTTGGTCTTCAGCCTCGGCTTTGTGTGAATATCGAAACACAAAAAAAAAGGAAAAATTACTAGATACGGCTTATAGTCCGTCTACGTGCACGCGTGTGTAGCACTCTATAGTACTTGAGGACCGCTCTTGAGAGATTGCACGTCCCATTTCATGTACCATGCCAAATAAGAAAATGCAATCGATAAGAAAATGAAGCTTTAACGACAATTTCATTCTCCTGTTCACTAGTACATTTCCTTATTCATTATAGTATAACTAGACAGATATAGTACGATAATCACTTGGGATGCCGATCCAAAATCCGGGGTAAGCACTGCATTGATTCTGAATCACTTCACGGGGTGGCTGATGATCACCAGTTGTTTTAGTAACTTGTATCTCGGATCACCTTGGAGCGAGTTCCAGTAAAAGCGGCTCTTCCATAAGACCATCATCGGGAGTGAGTTACGGCTGTATTAGGGATATAATCTATCAACAGTCCATTTTATGATTGATTATTAAACAAAGCCCTATACTTAGACGCGCTAAAGCATTATCTATATGATTTGAAGCGTAAAGAGTGTTTAGTAATGCCTCTTCTCTCAATATGCAGGTCCTCTGATAACCATAAGTCTACTAGTCAACGAAAACATTTTAATGCAAACTTTCAACTATTGGAGCTCATATATTCAATGTGTTAAATTATCCTGTGTGCGTTTACAGTGGCGTCCACAAAAAAAAAACACTAAGTACAAAAAGAAATATCACGAATCACGCTTGCTAAGATAAAATTAAACCATGCCTTTGCCAGTAACCGTACTAAACCACCATTTCGGACGAGAGGTGGGCCAGCAGTTGTGATATGAAAGATCATCAAGCCGATTGGTATCAGTGGATGGATGAGGGGTCTTGAACTCGAATTTCTACAATACATGTACTACATGCAGTAAAAGAAGGGGTACTGATGCCAATGATTTTCCAGGAACAAGGTCCCAATGAGCCTATCAAGAAGGTGATATGATATTTGGATTGTCCGATTTTTTTACTAGATACGTAGCAGTAGCCTAAATCTATTGCCGGTTTTTTTCCATCTTCTTGTTCTTTCCTCTAGAGACCTAGCTAAGAAGCGATTCGGGATTTGAAGCACCGGCCCACGAAAAAAGTGGGCCTGCGGCTTATAGCACGCTCTATTGATCCCGCGCAGCGTTAACTCAGCGATTCAGAAGAAAAAAAGTCGGAGAACAATGATAAATTTACTGGTGGATCATGTAGTACCTATTACTCTGACTCAGTCGTCGTTCGAGTCGGGATCCCTGTCAGTCTGCTTATATGTGTATATGTCTTGATTGAAAAATGTTGTGAACAAGAGTTTGAGAACTGTATCTACTGATTTTCTTGCGAGTTGATCGACAACCAACTATGTGTTTGTGTTCTTGCTTTCTCACTCAGTCTCATAAACAACGCATCGAGGGTTTATGAAAGCGATGAGAATTCATGTCCCAAAGACTTTGAATCTCACATTTCGTTGTATATGTTGAAAAAAAGGATTTTGATGGACAGTGGCGCTAGTACCATGGGGAAGGTTCAATGTGACTATTGATACTTACAAAAAAAAAATGCCACCCCGTACTTGTACCGTGCTTGTAGTAACCACAGCTTACCAAATTGACGATCTCCCGCATACGATCCATGCTGCGCAACAGGCTCTCCTTCCCGCAGGGTACGGCGAGTGTCATTCACTCTAAGATGGTCAAAAACGCTTCCGTCTAATCCGGAAATTGAACAGTTATGTGTATTTTCCGGTTCGCAACGGCCCCAACTGAGCGCTGTTTTGAGTTTTGACATTGACAGGGTGTGTACGTTCAAGCTTCGAACTTGTAGTGATGGAGTATATACATACCTCTCCTTGGCATTCGTTCGAATGATGGCAGGTTAATCAGCTACAATAGAGCTATTCCAAAACTAATCAAGCCTGAAGTCAGTGTACAGTGGCAAAGACGTTAGAATAAAGTCAGGCACAAGCGACCAATCGATCAACTGCCTTTTTTCCTCAAATCACACGGTGTCAAACATCACATAGTCGTTTACTGTAGCCATTTAACAATATTACAAGCTAAGTGTTTCTAGTCAATAGATATAGCACCCCTTAAAGCAGCATCTTGTCTCAGGACTGCCCCGTTGATCATTTCATTCATGAAAACATGTTCCACAAACCTCCCGAATTCCTCCGGTCTTCCCGGTCGTAGAGGAAATTCTCCGCATTTAGTTCCGTCGTTAACAAACGCGTCGTTGATGGGTGTGACTGTGCATACAAAAAGTATATGTGTGGATCGAATGTCAGAAAGGTCATTCAATCAAAAGCTTATCAATGGAACGTACGGAATACGCCTGGTGCAATGGCGTTGACTCGGATTCCGTACCGTGCGAGATCGCGAGCCATTGGTAAGACCATGGAAGATAGGGCTCCTGTATATTTTCAGTCAGTCATATCAGTCCATGTTCGAGAACCTTTCGAACGTTGATTAATGATTTTTGAATCGGGTGCTAACCTTTCGTGGCGCTATAACCAACAGATCCGCTTTGGCCATCCGTACTTGTGTATGAAGATGTAAGGACAATCACACCCCGCTCAGCTGAATCATAGGAAAAATTGATGGTAAAGATAAATTTTCCGATGGTTATTATCGGAATTGGAAAATCACTGAATGTACGCACCTTCCGAGACAGTATCAGAATCCTGCAATATCATCCTTTGTGCGACTTGCTGGGCGACATTGAACGAACCAATAACGTTGACCTCCAACAATTTTTTGAATGCACCGATATCTTGCGTTCCATAAGGCGCCGAATGCTCGGGCAGGGCTGCAGTCTATGAAAGGTTTAAAATAGAACTGATCAGAAAGGGTCCGTTTTTGTCTCGATATTTCACCGCCGGTACTCACCAACCCGACAGTCATAATTCCCGCGCAGAGTACTGCGCCCGATATCGGATAGAATTGAACGTTCTTAGCCTGGTCGAGGGCGGTACTAACAGCAGTCTGAAAGGAGATGTGTTTGATATGCTCCTAAACTCCGGAAGCCTTCCCAAGAAAGATACTTACCAAGTCGGTAACGTCAACTTTGCCGGGAAAAAAGACGCGATTGGGATGCTTTTCCTGTAACGCCCGTCTATAACAGGGTTGTGAACTAGTAAGTAAATGTACATTCTATGCAAATATGCAATAGATTTGAAACATGAAAGATTCACCCCAGTGCCTCGTTCATGTCTAGCACCTAAGAAGGAAGAATCCAGGATTTAATGACACTCGAGTTCGGAGGCGCATCATCAATGGTGAAAGATAGCTGACTTACTATCAGTTTAGCACCCCCTTTCAGAAAGATTTCTACCACGCCTTTCCCAAGACCACTCGCCCTATCGTCTTATCGTCAGTACCACCTTGGGGATATTTGGCGAGAATAAATCCTACTGACCCACCGGATACAACAAAGGTATTTCCTTGTAACTGAACCATCTTTATTCCTCAAAGCCGAAGTGTCGAGTTGGGATCAAAGGAACAACACTCACTATTTATTGAAAAATATGGGTTGCGGAAGCCATCACTCATCCATCCCAGTTGATAGCAGCGGTTATCATCCCTGTCGTGCGCGGTCAATTGCTGTATCAAGGTATAAAAAATAATGGCAGAAAGGCGAGGCTTTGCATACGTGGTGTTTAGCTGTTCAAATTCCTCGGTGTTGTATGTGTTCCGTCTACATCTTTGAGAGTTCAAAGGGTTATGTTTTGTTACGTGGCCACATCACAGCTCATAAGTCACTTACTCTGCAATTGGTCAGAGGAAAAGAAAGGTTGTCTATGAGCTCGGAAAAAAAAGAAGGGATATCTCTGTGTCGTGACTCAAGACGGATTTAGAAAAACGCAAAATCAAGAAGTAATGGCGACATAGGCACTCGTGTTTCAAAGCGATGTCTGAGTTTGAGTCAATATATTTTATTAAATTTCCTCCCGATCCTGACAACCGAAAGGGCATGTTTCCGCATTTGGTTCTTTGAGCAGGGTGAAAATCCTTGAATTTTTGATGACCATCAGTCCGAATTTCCGTCGCTATTGCCTAAAACAAAATTTACAAAAAGAGTCCTAAAGATCACGGCACTGTTCGGCACTGTTCGGTGTTATGTACACCTTCAATCTTGATGTGAAAGTGGGGATAGAAAGGGATTCCATTTAAAGGAACAGCTCACTATAGAAGTTTTGTAATCTATACAAATTGTGCCTAGCCTTCGGGATCATCTAGTATATAAAGCAGTACTTAATGATGAAGCACACTGTTAACGCTTCTCCCTCATTCAATATGTCAATAACCCTTCCCATTGAGGAAATGGCTCGTCTGCGTCTATCTCTCAAGCTTGGAGTAGACGGTAGGTTAACATTCGACATGCAGCCTGTTGAACGTTCTCTTTCGACCTCCCAATGGAAACTACAAAATCGGAACCTTAAACTGCGGTTCGAAGGAAAAAGTGATGCTAAAGGCTTTTTATGCCTTGACGTATGGGTTGAAGATGAGGAAGTAACAAGTGCAACGAATTCAGCGTCTAGTGAGCTTCCTTCCGAT
This sequence comes from Dendrothele bispora CBS 962.96, assembly GCA_004369135.1. Taxonomy (NCBI): domain Eukaryota; kingdom Fungi; phylum Basidiomycota; class Agaricomycetes; order Agaricales; genus Dendrothele; species Dendrothele bispora. Next base: position 43,926 of record ML179493.1, read on the forward strand.
TATTCGTGGGTATGAACACCTCTTATTGAGATTTATCAGGCATGAATGCCGAATCCTCCACGTCATTTGGAAGTAACGGTTCACACTTCCATAATGCGTTTTCTGCGCCGGGAGATCAAGTCCACGAAGAGGGCGACTCTGTCTCTGATTTCAGCATGTTCGATACAGTGTCGTCGACATCCCCGTTTCCTCATCCATATGAAAACCTACCATGGCCATCAAGTATAGACGTAGCTCGTAAGTGTTGTCACATTACAGTGTGAAATCTTTCATAAAATGACATCAATGAGTAGATTTCATATCGTCGTTCAACTGTGAGTTATCAAACTTGTCGTTTCTTCCAAAAAGAGTCTCATTACCTTTCTCGTTTATCACAAAGTCCAAGAGTCACCGATCAGTACACCCTCGGCATCCAGTGAAACTACAAATGTCTTCGAAATGCTCTCACCTCAAGATTTATCATCACCTTTACCATCAACTTCATCATTGCCTTCGAATGGTACACTTCATCCGCATTTATTGACCACAAAAGGAAGTTCCAACTTCGACGGAACATCTTTTACCGCTGATAATAGTCCGGAATCTGAACCTCCCGAAGACATTCCAGTGCCATCTTTCTCTTCAGCGGAGCGCGACCCACCAGAGACCGTCAATAACAACGTGGCTCGGCCGTGGCCCTGTCTCGAGCCAGGTTGCCTCAAGCACTTCACTCGAAAATATACTCGCAGTGTCCACATGGAGACACACACACGAGCAAAACAAGAACGCAAGTTATTCCCGTGCCGTGTCGCTGGATGTGACGAGCATTTTGGGCGTAAACACGATCGGTTGAGACATGAGGCGGGGATTCACAGTGTAGAATGTGATTGGATGTGCGCTGAATGCTCTCGTGTGTTCTCCTCGGAAACGACATTAGAGAAACATCTGACGAGTTCTGGACATTCAAATCACCGGTGACAAACAGGATATTTATCAACCTTCGTCCTTTGTACTTCCGAGCTCATTCCTCACTTGTTCTTTGTATACTACATGGCACGGTCTCAAGCGCAATTAGTTTAAAAACGGTCCAGGTGACCTGAATCTTTAGATATTTTTTCATTCTCCGAACCCGGGACGTAGACAGAATATGATAATGGAAAAGGACTTGATACTGTAGTAAATATGTATTTGGGTACTCAACACGTAATGACCCCGAGTATTATTCGATTGATTGTTGAATTAACTGTAGACCAGACCGCTCCTGATGCATTGATGTCCAATCTTTTGTCCTTGACCTTCGGAGATCGTGCTCTTTTAATCGATTGACTGAGCGCCCAACTCTATTCAAAAAGATTGTTATACGTTTCTACCACCTCTGATACCTAGATTTGATTTTTCGTATAGCTTGTATTGATGTATGTAGCCGCTGGATGCACCTATTGGGACCAACTGTCGCTGTTCAAGGGACGGGATGATTTGTGTCGTAAGAACATGTTGGTTGATCCATTGGAACTTCAACGTTTCAACTACGTTCCTTTTGTTTTGTTTTTTTCGGCGTTGCTTATCCCCTCGATCATACCTTATCCCACATTGTTCGTTTCCATATGCACTTTCTCGTATTCCCCGGGTAGCTTTCGTGTGACTCTGGTCGATCGATAGAGTAGTTATCAGCTATCTTCGTTAAGTACAGGCGTAGAATGTCGGAAAAATGCGAAACGGCATATCAGACCTTACGGACTTATCCGGCCTGACTGAGCCTGATCAGGCCTGATCAGGCTCAGGTCAGGCATGATTTGGGTATGATCACCCTTGACCGCTTCCTGATCAAGCCTGAGGAGTCTACGCTACGAAGCTGACCAGGTCTGAGGAGGCCCGAGGAAGCCTGAGCACCATAGATCCTCTTGGTCATAGAAATTCCTATTTTGGGCCATATCTCATAAACCACTCCGTGTTTTTGCTCATACAAGTTGTAGAATTAATCTACAGATTATTTCTGAACTCCTTCAATAATAAGTAGTTTTAAAATTTTATCTCATGTCAATATATTGATAGGTGATGATACTATGCTACAAGTTGATATTTACCTAGAAGAGGGGACAAAGTGTCACCGCGAGAGAGTGCTGATAGCAGAGCATTCTATTGCGGTTGAGAGCCGAAGCAAATATGTCTGATAAGCCATCAAAACGATTCTGAAGTTGACGAAGGTCGTTCTGACATGCCTTGACGTCAGTTTCCACCAAGACAACGTTTTGCTCCAGTCTATGCCGCGAGTCCTGAGCAGTCTCGGAGCCACTTGCTGGCGCAAGCCGAGAGGAGAAAGGATACAGAGGACATGGGATGGAGCTGGTCTTTATGAGAGACCAGCGATGTTCATCGTTAGAGGCGCGATTGACCTCTCGTTCCCTTGGATTTTGAGCCAGAAGGAGCATTCTTGTTTGTTAAAGGACAGGTGACTCTGTCCAGTCATCGAGCGTTCAGTCGTAGGTGTCGGGGAAGGAGGTCCGGGCAGCCCGACTAGAGCACCATCACGGGCCGATTGATCGTGATGTCTACTCCGACTCGGTTGGAGATGGGCTAGGGGGCAGGAGAGCACAGGAGGGTGACGGAGGGGAAAAGAAGGGAGGAGGTGCAGCAAAGAAGGGTCGGTATTTCAAGGGAGAGACCAGTGTAGTGAAAGAGGGCTGGAAGGGAGCTGTGAAGCACGGCAATGGTACTGCTCGATAAAGGTGCAGTGAGGGAGACACGGAGTTGATTAGAGGTGGAGGAGGAGGAGCGAGGCTCCGTCGAGGTGCCGGGAACGAAGCAGTCATCCCCGTCGGGTGACGAAAAAAAGAAAGGAATGAGTGTAGTCACAACAACGATGCTAAAGTCCAAAGACGTATTTTTTTTTGAACCTTCGCCGCTTCAGACGCTCCTGCCATCAAATTGAGAACCAAACCACCACAGGGTATCTTTGTAACCGATTTTGCGCAAACAGATTAGAAGCACCGTAAAGTCGTAAACATGGCGAGACGTTTTAATTGTGATGACGAGGAAAACAAGTGGTGTCGCCGTTGCAATTCACGTTTGATAGAGTTCAGATAGCAGGTTTTGGAAAAAAGCAACAGCAGGACAGCAGGACAGTAAGCAGGCTTCAGAGCAAGAGACGAACAAGGTGATAGAGCGAAACGGAAGATGGTTCAAGGTCAAGTGGAAGAGGTATATATTCGTCGTAACTTGTGCACTTACTATCGCCGGTATGGTGCAGTGGTAAGTCACGCGTTTACTATGTTATTACTAATACTTCTAACCCACTTGATGCAGGTTCGAATCACGCTGAGAACCTGTAGCTCGGGCCCCACCTGTAATGGACACTCACTAAGGGTGACTAATAAAGACAGCGGCAGCGCCGGCAAGATAGGTGAAAGGGGTGCGGTTGAGAGCCGAGTGAAAATTTTCCTCATTCTTAACAAGTAACCTGACGACACCTGATCATACCTTATGGTGCCTTATAGCCGCATCATACAAGTTCATACATTATCTACATTATCAGCGGACAGTACAAGCGCTTAGATGATAATGTTCCGTCAGACTGACAGTCTTATCAGGTCTTACCCTACCTTATTCTTCCAGATTTTGAAGGATAACCCGTTTTGGATTTTTCCGACAAACTGAGGATATGTAAGTGATATATGTAAACCGTACGCGATACCAGACATTTCTTTTCCGCGTTTGAAAAGGCGATTTTTTTTACACTAAATATGGTGACAAAGCCATCTTCAGGTTTTTGTGGTATTTCCAAAGCTCTAACGGGTATCAAAAAAAAAGGGACGGAGAAATTAGAATGCAAAAATCCTCACGCGTCGGTAGTCCCGCAGATGCAAGTAAAAGATAAACTTGATTGTCGTTGCGCAAGCAAAGTGACTTCTTGAACTTGTAGAAGCCTCGTTGCTTGATACTTAATTTTGACGGAGCTCCGTTCTGTTCATTTTCATTCGAATGAGCATAAGAGAGCGAGTCGATTGCTTATGAGTCTCCAAAAAAGGGAACCTGCGTGATACTATGGCAGTGCTGAATGTCTCCGCCGGGGCTTTGTACACGTCCTCTTTTTTGTCCAACGATATCGGAGCCGATTGCGGACAACCAGTGTATTCAACAAGCATGATCTGAATCTATGTCCCCCCGCTCAATATATGTATAGATTACTTTGTGGAACCTTTACGTGAAGGTACCGGTAGGATTTACGCGCTGCACATTGACAAGTCTTATCTTGTGGCGGCAATGGATACCCACATCTGGTCCGATCCTGAAGATGTAACAATACAAGTTGGAAACAAGCATCAAAGACAAAGGTGAAAAGATCGCTGCAATCCCCAAGCAATCCCGCTGACTGATCAGTGAAATCCTTTGGCTTATTAATTTCCTGCTGACAAAGCCTTGTCCCTAGATACTTACAACGTTTTCGACCTACCTGCCGATACCCATCGATATTGTCGTCTATATTCTCATGTCTTCCTTGCCTACTATACTCGTCTTTGGAGGAAGTGGTCTCACAGGAGCGTCTATTGTCAATGCCCTCTTGGAGAGAAAAGACTTCGTGAGTTTGTTACTATCTAACTGTCTATCCTGTCCCGACCGTGACCTTCGTACACCCGCAGCAAGTCAAAGTTCCAGTACGCCCATCGTCGGTAGACAAGCCTAGCACTGTCGAGCTACGCAAGAAGGGAGCTATTATCATTCCTTTCGATATTATCAATTCATCAAGCGAAGACCTCCAAAACATCCTCAAAGGCGCCGACACCGTTATTTGCGCTATCGTGTTCACACAACTCGGGCTTCAGTACAAACTTGTAGATGCAGTGAAGTCAGCTGGAGTAAAACGCTTCGTTCCTTGCGACTTTGGAACTCCAGGACGTAGAGGCGTGAGGAAACTCCACGACGAGGTAAATTATTCACGTTTTATTCAATGTTTGGTCCCAGCTTGATCTTATATATTTTTACTTAGAAATTAGACGTACGCGACTACGTTAAAGCCAGTGAAATCGGATATACTTTCATTGATGTAGGGTTTTGGTGCGTAGGAGTAATTTCTCGCGCAAGGTGACGTGATCGCTGATACTTTTTGCGTCAAGGTACCAACTCCATCTTATGTACACAAACAAAGAGAAAGCATATGTTCCGTGGCTATACGAGGCCTCAAGATACGTCTACAATGGCGGTACAGTCAAAACAGCCTACACCGACCTGGGGGACATCGGCCGCTTCACAGCTCGAATTGTTGCAGATCCTAGAACACTTAATCAATACGTTCGTATTCACACATACAATTGTCTTCCATATCATATCACTAGTCTTATTTCAATTGACAGGTGTTTGCTTGGGGGGAAGAAATCACCCAGCAGGATATACTCACATACGCACGTAAATACGGAGACCCTAACGTTGAAATTATTCCTGTGAGTAACACTCTGTTTCCTGCGTCTAATTTGTTCCAGCGTTTCTTGCGCATCCAGTGTTCCTTTTACATCCATTTTTCCTTTTACTGAAATCAATTCTTTTGATAGAAATCTACCGCTGATTTAGAAGCTCTTATCGCCGAAGCCAAAGAGAAGAAACAAGGAATTCTCGCCTACTGGGATTACCATTATAGCATGTGGATCCTAGGAGAGAACACGTCTGAAATGGCCAAGCTGCCAGAACTTGGCGGGGCTTTGGATGCGAGAGAATTATATCCTGACATAAAGGTTCGACCTTTGGAAGACTATGCGATCGAATTTTATCAGTAGTTAGTAGGCTGGGGGGAGATTACGGAACTGATAAATGTTGAACGACTAGTATTGGATTCTTATTCATTTCAATAGTTGGCAGACTTGCAAGAATAATATACTTATTCAGTTTTAGAACTCGGTGTTTGCTTATCCATTTATTTTACAACTTGAACAAGTGAAAAGAAAAAAGCCAGTGTTATACAGACTCTGGCATTCATTATCCATTGCTTAATTCACCATTGAACTGAACTGTTCTTGCTCAAATCTTCAATAGTAGGATTCAAATGATGTTCTTTTTCCTATGACTTTCTCTGTGTTTCTCTTCTTGAAGCCCTGGTGTATAATGTTAGTTGAAAGACGAAGCTTTCTATTACTTCCTGACACCGGTACTTGTTCAAGGATTTGTTGTCAAACTTCACTACTTTCTTGCTTATTCATGCATCATGACTCGTTCAATATATTCTGAAAAAATTCCACTATTTTTCGCAGACTTACTATCAGATGTATCAAAACTATATTTTCGCGTAGTTCTACGAATGTCTTACTCCATGTTTACTGAGCTTATAGGTTACAAAAACCTCTCGAGAAGTATACACCCTGCAAAAGGTATGTAGTAAGACAGAATTCTCCTGCAAGTAGTATGCTCTAAGCAGTCCCACGAAGTACTCCACTCAAGCGGGGATCAAATCCACGTGGTAAACCTATTCGTGACTAACACGCAGTACAAAGCCTACATCGTAACTCCTTTAGGTTTGCTTGACCCCAATTTGGCCGGCTTTTTTCGGCTTTTTTCAGCGGGTCAAGCCAATCAAGTCACAAGGGGACCAGCCAACGGGGTTTTGGTAACAAACTGCCTCGGCAACCATTGAGTTTTCGTGACGTGCCGCTTGCCAACAAGCGGGCAAGCCAGCAAAGCCGGCCAAAGGAATCACGTAATTTCACGATGTATGCCGACTCCAACTTTTCTAGAGTGCGACACCCGTACAATGGTTTGTTGGCACATTCCTCTTAAAATCAAGCAAATTGCTCTTTGCCTGAGCTTCCAGAATGATTATAACCCCTCAAATATAACAGAGAACTGACTGGAGTGAGTGAGCGCACATAGTTCAGATTGCGGAATATATACAGGAAGAAAGGAGTGGTTGTAACTTGAAGTATAAGTACCTGTACCATAGAGGATTCTGAGGAATGGTCGAACCCATCTTAGAGGTCGCTGTGAGCATCCTCCCCATCAGTTTCTCAAAGGATTCGTGAATGACTGTCCAGCAGTTCCCGAATCCCTAGGGGACCTTTGCCTAACGTTAGACCGTCCTAGAGATTACAAATAGGTATTTTTCAAGATCCGCTCGAGTGGAGTAATTCGTGGAACTGCCTATCGTTTTGCAACTTGCTGTCAGATCCGGCGAAAGTACAGCAATACGTCATGTATTGTATGCCACGTGTTGAGGTACAAATGTCGGCGATGTAGTCTCATTTGAGCAGGACTTTGATGAGTTCTGTTGCGAGGTAGATGGGCTTAGGAGGTTCTAGGGGTTGTAAAAAAGCCTGCTCTGGCACAATCTGTGAGTCGAGCCGGCAACGAATTTGTTCCCTACCCTGTGGGCCACTTTGGGCTCCTTCCTACACGTGTCTGCATTACATCGATCTGTCATGTTCGGTCCGAGCCACTCGGATCTTTTGGTGACTTCTCTGAGTAAGATATTCAGCGTCTGGAAGTTGAACACGGTACACCACAGTAGACGCCGATTAATTAGACTCGAGCCAGACGCTCACTAGTCTGCTGCGTCGTTTGATGATGAGTCGATCAAAGAGCCGCAGACGCGGCTCTTTGCCCGCGTCTTCGATCGACTGTCATCGAAGTTGTGTCGGGCCGGTAAGCCGGCTGGGTACAAGTCTGCCGAAATACAAGAGGAGTCCGAGTTGGATCTGTCTGGACCCAGCCAACTTCCCGTGATGAAACGTGCCGAGACCAATCCCCTTTAAACCGAGTTAGGGACTGCTAATTACCATAGACATGCAGTTGGGACGAGAAGTATTTACATTTTGAGAAAGAAATGTTTACAGACGAGGAATCTGAGCCATAAAATTATTGTAAGCGTTTGAGAGGTTAGCGCGTCGACGTGAAGAGTGAGGTAAAGTGGATCACGCCGAATATCAGCATACTCAGCTGCCAAAAAATTATGACCCCCCCGCGACCCAATCTAATTGAGTTTTACTTCTTAGAAGCAATGTCCTTTTCTTCTTAGAAGTAATAGAATCTCCATTTCTTCTTAGAAGCAACGGGGTTTCAAAAAAAAAAAAGCGATCGAAAATCTTAATTCAGTTAACGTAAGCTGTACGGTCAGCACTGTTACTCTATCGATAGTAATATCTACTCGAAAAACTGTAGCATTTTCATTATTAGCGTTGTGCGACCAAGATAATCGAAAATTACCCACTTTTTGAAGTTTGGTCCCCGTCGACCGCAGAAGTCGCTTGTTGATCCTCCTTGCCTTGAGTGCATGGACTGGAACAGCTAGGCGCCAGATCTTCACAGGCGCCGGCCGCCCTCTGGACTTTGCGAGGAGCAGTAATGCCAGTTTGGACCCCAGTGGTCAATCCATTTTCCTCTGAGACACCTAGGAACACTTGTGAACCTGCTTATTGAATAAAGAATACCAGGACTTACGGGTAGAGATAGAAGCCGCGGTACTGCCAGCTCTCATATATTGACAGTGATTGACGTGCTCTGGTTGAGACTGTGTATCATCTTGCAAGACTATCTCCGGGGACCTGGTCGAGTTCACACGAAGGGCGGACAAGTCTGCCGATGAGCAATTAATAGTTGGACTTCCGTAGATATGATAGACAATGTTTGTCTCGTTCTTGTTGCCACCAACATTGCTCAACACGGAGTTGTTAAACTCGGGATGATGCGCCCCGTTGAACATCTGCATTGATTGAGTTACTGTGACGCTAGTACCAGTGCTTAGACTGACAGTGCGAAGGGCTTGAGCATCCTCCTCGTTAGCCACGGTCGCTGGAGAGGTACCACTGGCTAGAGGTCCTGCGACGCCTATACTGGTCACAGTCGTTGTAGAAGTACCAGCTGGGGTTTCTGGAAGAATGGGAGATGGTTAGATTGCTACAGATGGCGATTGACGAAAGGACAATGGCGAACCTTGGTCCTTCTGCATAGTGGTAACATCATCGATAGTGTCGATGGCGGCAGACTCTGCGGTCACAGATGGGATGATTGGGGTTTCCATTATCTATGACAAATAGGACACCAGAGGGCTAACTCAGATACCGCAAAGATCTATCTCGAGACCAAGGATACTCACAAAATGTTTCAAGTTTACGAGCTATGATAGCACCGGGACGAGCAACAAGCTTGAAGTCGAGGGGAGGAGCGATATCTGATACACGTGTTCAACTAACAGCTTTGGGCGTCTAAGGGAATCGTAAGGACAACAGCTCTGCGCACAGTACCCATTGATCATTGGTTGGCTAGAATAGCGCCGCAAGGGGTCCGGTTACGGAACAGGTTGAATCCAAGACCCTGGATCATGTGATAGATTGAGTTCACTCCAACGTAGTATCACCTACTAGTACCACGAGAAGATGATGAAGTTAGGGTTTATCACGACTCTGACCCGGTCACTCCGAGTCGGCGGAATCAATGAGTCGATGATAACTCGTTACGAGGATTCAAGCTCAAGCTCAAGTTGTGAGGTGAAAATCGGTCGGTCACCGATGTCTGTGACGTCCCAATGGTTTATTATCGTCGTTAGAACATTATTGTTTCGCCCGAATTCGTCACCGATGCGATTGATCCTGTTATTTACTAACCGTTTTTGAAAATCTAAGGTGGTATCGGCTCGATTCCTAGCATTGAATCTTGTACGTACTAGGTATAGGAAGCCCCCAGAAGCCAATTCCAATTAGCGCGCGCCTCTTATCTTGCAGCTACTTCCATGTCAAAAGACGCTGGATTAATCGTGAATTTTAATGTAGGCTGTGCAGTCAGCACTGTTACTCTATCGACAGTGATATCCACTCGAAAAACTATTTTCGGCATTCAAGCACAAAAAATTATTATTAGCGTTGTGAGACCGAACTCAATCGAAAATTACCCACTTTCTGAGGTTTGAGGAACGTCGACTGCAGAATTCGCCTGTTGATACTCCTTGCCTTGAGTGTATGGACTGGAACAGCTAGGTGGCTGGTCTTCACAGGCGCTGACTTCCCTCTGGACTTTGCGAGGAGCAGTAATGGCAGTTTAGATGCCAGTGGTCGATCCATTCTCCTCCGAGACACTAAGGAACAGTTATGAACCAACTTATTGAGCAAAGAATATTAGGACTTACGGACAGAGGTAGTAGCCAAGATACTACCAGCTCTCATATATCTTTGCTCTGGTTGAGACTGTGTATTGTCAGACGGCGACCTCATCAAGTTAACACGAAGGGCGGGCAAGTCTGCCGATGAGCAATAAATAGTTGGACTTCCATAGATATGATAGACATTGGTCAATTTTGTCTCATTCTTGTTACCACCAACGTTGCTCAACACAGAGTTGTTAAACTCGGGATGATACGACCCATTGAACATCTCCATTGATTGAGTTACTGTGACACTAGTACCAGTGCTTGAACTGACAGTGCGAAGAGCTTGAGCATCCTCCTCGTTAGCCACAGTCACTGGAGAGGTACCACTAGCTAGAGGTCCTGTAGCATCTAAGTATACTGGTCACAATCATTGGAGAAGTACTAGCTGGGGGCTCTGGTAAGGATATGGTCATGAAATGTTTAGATTGCTACAGATAGTGATTGATAAAAGGACAAGTCCTTATACCGCGTGCCCCCCCAAAGATGCCATTAGCTGATAGATACTCATCACCATATGCTTACGCACAAAAACGAATAAACACGGAAAAAAAAAGATCAAAGGACAAGGACAAACCTTGGTTCTTCTGCATGATGGTAGCATCGTCGATGGTGTCGATGGACTCTGCGGTTACAGGTGTCACAATTGGGGTTTCCATTATCTATGGCAAATGGGACAACGGAAGGCCGCAAAAATCGACCTCAAGACCAAGGACACTCACAAAATCGCGGAATATTTCTAGTTTACGAGTTATTCAGATAGCAGGGGACAAACAACAAAATTGAGGGGAGGTTCCGATATCTGATACACTGGGTGTTCAGCCAACAGCTTGGGGCGTCTAAAGGGATCGTAAGGACGACAGCTCTGCGTACCGTACATCATTGATCATTGGTGGGCTAGAATAGCGCGAAGGGTCACGGTTACGGAACGGGTTGAATCCAAGACCCTAGATCAGATGATAGATTGAGTTCACTCCAATCTAGTATTACCTTGTATCACGGAAAGATGATGAAGTTGGGGTTCAAACGTTCAACGTTCATCTAACGATAACATATGCTTGGTCACTCGGTGGGAATTAATATTAATGAGTCGATGAGAAATTACGATTCAAGCTCAAGCTCAAGTTGTGAGGCGAAAATCGGTCGGTCACCGATGTCTGTGACGTCCCAATGGTTTATTATCGTCATTGGTACATGATTTTTCCCCCCGAATTCGTCACTGATCCTGATATCTACAGCTTGTGGTTAACCATTTTTGAAAATCTAAGGATTCATGAAGGAATAGGACCGTCGATTCGCACGGCACATACGAGGCCTTGATTTATGCCGGGTTGCCAATAAAGTGAAAAAAATAGTATAAGATTAATGATATACCAAAGGATTTAACTCGTGGTAAAGTGCACTGCCACCCTGCGACTCTAGATAAGCAAGAACGAGTCCTCCTAAAGTCGGCCTCGTAATATACATGATAAATAACCAATCATCTAATAAAAATAATATCGTCTAAAATCCTATCCATTGCGCTAAAATATAACCTTCGAACCATGCTTCAAACTCTGGCGTTCATTATCCATTGCTTAATTCACCATTGAACTGAAGTTGGGAATGTCGGTTAGAGGATCCATGTAAACTACCAGTCGTATGACCAGCCCAGAATGCTGTGGCCGCCACTCCCCCCGTAGCAACGACGAGTTTTCAATCGCCTGTAACATTTCAAGTTCACGAGCTATGATAGCAGCGGGACGAGCAACAAGCTTGAAGTTGAGGGGAGGAGCGATATCTGATACACGCGTTGAACCAATAGCTTTGGGCATCTAAGCTATAAGGGAATCCTGACAGTTCTGCGCACAGTACCCATTGATGATTGGTTGGCTAGAATAGCGCGAAGGGGTCCGGTTGCGGAACGGGTTGAATCCAAGACCCTAGATGAGATGATAGATTGAGTTCACTCCAATATAGTATCACCTAGAGAAGATGATGAAATAAGCTGAGCTGTCAGTGGAAGATATTGTTTTAAGTATCAAATGAATGGGTATGTTTTGATACTTAATACAGAAGAATGAGATATGACTTTGGGGGTTGTGTATGAGGGCTCGGCCCGAGGTCTTTGCGAAGAGGCAGACGTACAGATTCGTCACGTAACACTCCGTTCGCTAGCTTATCCTAAGATAAGCCTACGTTCCTTCAGCTTATCGCGGAGTTGGGGTTCATCACGATGGCATATACCTGGTCACTCGGTGGTGTCAATGAGTCAATGATAACTCGTTACGAAGATTCAAGCTCAAGCTCAAGTTGTGAGGCGAAAATCGGTCGGTCACCGATGTCTGTGACCTCCCAATGGTTTATTATCGTCCTTAGCTATAGAACATAATTTTTTCGCTCGAATTTGTCACTGATGTGATTAGACCGTATCTGCAACGCGGATTTTTGGTCGTTGTTTTTCATTTAGGAACGACATAGATTCATCTAGGCCCCACCCGAAAATCTTTAAGTGGGGCTGGGTGGTTGACCAAACGTCATGGTTATTCCATTTCCGTGTATCTGTAGCTCCATTATTCTTTGATATTTTGGAGCTTGGAAAAATCCACGTTGCGGATATGGTCTATTGATCCTGATATTTACAGCTTGTAGTTAACCATTTTTGAAAATCTAAGGCGGTAGTATCGGCTCGATTGCTAGTATTCGATCTTGTACCTACTAGGTACAGGAAGCCCCAAGAAGCCTTTCGACTCCAATTAGCGCGATCGTGAATCTTAATTCAGTTAACGTACGCTGTGCAGTCAGCACTGTTACTCTATCGATAGTAACATCTACTCGAAAAACTTCAGCATTTTCAGCATTCGAGAATAAAAAATTATTATTAGCGTTGTGCGACCCAAATCAATCGGAAATTACCCACTTTTTGAGGTTTGAGGAACGTCGACTGCAGAGGTCGCCCGTTGATCCTCCTTGCCTTGAGTGTATGGACTGGAACAGCTAGGTGGATGATCTTCACAGGTGCTGACCTCCCTCTGGACTTTGGGAGGAGCAGTAATACCACTTTGGACGCCAGTGGTCAATCCATTCTCCTATGAGACACCAAGGATCAGTTGTGAATCAACTTATTGAACAAAGAATATTAGGACTCACGGACAGAGGTAGCCAAGATACTGCCAGCTCTCATATATTCTTGCTCTGGCTGAGACTGTGTATTTTCTCGCAAGACTTTCTCCGGCGACCTTGTCGAGTTAACACGAAGGGTGGGCAAGTCTGCCGATGAGCGATGAGTCAAATAGTTGGGCTTAAGTCCATAGATATGATAGACATTGTTCAAGTTTGTCTCGTTCTTGTTACCACCAATGTTGCTCAACAGGAGTCAACACAGAGTTGTTAAACTCGGGATGATACGACCCATTGAACATCTGCATTGATTGAGTTATTGAGACGCTAGTACCAGTGCGAAGAGCTTGAGCATCCTCCTCGTTAGCCACAGTCACTGGAGAGGTACCACTAGCTAGAGGTACTGTAGCACCTATGCTGGTCACAGTCGTTGTAAAAGTACCAGCTGGAGGTTCTGGTAAGGATATGGTCATGAGATGGGTAAATTACTACGGATAGTGATTGATAAAAGGACAAGGACAAACTTAGGAGGGCCGCAACCTTGGTTCTTCTGCATGATGGTAGCATCGTCGATGGTGTCGATGGACTCTGCGATTACAGGTGTCACAGTTGGGGTTTCTATTATCTATGGCAAATGGGACAACGGAAGGTCAAATCAGATACCGCAAAAATCGACCTCAACTTGAGCAAGGACACTCACAAAATCGCGGAATATTTCTAGTTTACGAGCTATTCAGATAGCAGGGGGACAAGCTACAAACTTGAGGGGAGGTTTTGATAGGTGTTCAGCCAACAGCTTGGGGCGTCTAAAGAAATCGTAAGGACGACAGCTCTGCGTACCGTACCCATTGATCATTGGTTGGCTAGAATAGCGCGAAGGGTCACGGTTACGGAACGGGTTCAATCCAAGACCCTAGATCAGATGACAGATTGAGTTCACTCCACTCTAGTGCTACCTAGTACCACGGAAAGATGATGAAGTTGGGGTTCGACGTTCATCTATCACGATAACATACAGAGGCGGCAAAAGTGCAGCACATATCGGGTGCCGCGCGGCCCAGCACCACCACATCATGTAAGCATCCCACACCGAACCGTCGGAAAGTAAAAATGACCAGTGCTTCTCGGCAGAACTAGTCGCAAACGATTAAGCCGTAGGTCTGGCGAGACATGCATGTGACTAGCCGGGCGGCACCTGATACCTCTGTATGTCGGGAATCAATGAGTCGATGAGAACTTACGAGGATTCAAGGTCAAGCTCAAGTTGTGAGGCGAAAATCGGTCGGTCACCGATGTCTGTGACGTCCCAATGGTTCATTATCGTCCCTAGTACATGATTTTTTAGCCCGAATTCGTCACTGATCCTGATATTTACAGCTTGTGGTTAACCATTTTTGGAAATCTAAGGATTCATATACATGATAAATAACCAATCATCTAGTAAAAATAATATCGTCTAAAATCCTATCCATTGCACTAAAATATAACCTTCGAACCATGCTTCAAATATCCATTAATGTCATCCTCTATCATCTCGACGACTATACCTGAATAGCCGCTATCTCTGCACTTTTCCCGCTTTAAAAACATTTAGGGATCACCGCACCTATTTCTGACAATCTCCCCTTCAAATCCAACTTCGTCTGAATATGAGATGTATCGCCTCTAACCCTGATAGCGAAGAATATACTCGAAGCAGATCCGGAGTTGTGTTCAAACAAGGAAACCCTCTTATTGAACAACTCATATGACGGAACGTTCGTTAGAAGGGAAGCAAGACCTCCGTATAGAGAACCAGCATACGCTTTTCCGAGGTGGGTGGAAAGAAGCTGAGAAGGAGCGACCGACTGGGTGTATTGTGGAATGGAGAAGAAATCGAAGAAGGTTGGTTTGACAGCCGTAGCGCCGATCTTGTAATCCTCAAGGGATACCTCTTCCATTGGAGTGGGAAGAACTTCGCGATAAGCAGGAGCAGACGGATGTGACATGTAATCTTGGTATGTCTTGGTGTACCATTAGTATGGGTGCGGTAATGAAAAGAAATTAGAACATTAGAACATACCAAACGACTGTAGGCTTTTTGGGCAAACTCTGATTGAGGACTGTTGAATATAAAGTAGTCGAAATCCGAAAGCTTCACAGATTTAGCTGCCGGCTTGTCGGTTGGAGATCCGTTAACATCGCCATTCACGTGGGGCTTTGATTTAGCGGTACTGTTGGACACAGCTTTGCCAACGTTACTCTTGTAGGCAGCAAAGCTTTTGTCAACGGCCTCGAGGTAGTTTATGAGCTGGGAAGCATATTTTTCGGAAGCAGGATGATCAGCCACGGATGAGCCACGAATAGCTACGACAAAGAAAAATCGGGCGGATTTGATTTAATAAAGAGAGAGGATTTGAAGATAGACAACTTACATTCAAGTACAAGTGGTGCGTCAGGACCGATGAGTAAAGCCACTGCTCCTGAGCTAGAAGCAGTCTCTGCAGCGCATACAACAGCGTATCTTCCATCCCAGTTAGAGCTTTCGATCCAATGGGTTGAATTCAAGATAGCGGTCGTCGCATTTGTGCTCTCAACAAAGTCGACATCTATGTTAACGGAGGATGCAAATAGACCTAGGAGTCTAGCCTTGACGGACTTGGCGAACGTCGAGGTGCTGAGATCGACTCGACCAACAGTGCGTGGGTCGATTCTGTATTTCGTGAGAAGAGAAGAGACGGCCCCGATTGTTGAATCTTCCCCAGTGCTCTGTATAACAACCATTCATCCCAGATCAAACACAAATCAAGCGAAAGCCAACGTACATAATTGGGGATGAACACTTCCAAGCCGACAATCCCTACGTTCTCCGGACGAACAGAAGGCTTGACATATTCTTGGATATGAGCATGAGGATTGGACATGAAGATCGCATCGTCGTCGATGGTAAAGTCCGGAGGAGGGATATCCTTAACATTGAACACCTTCTCACGAAGGGCAACCTCTTCACTGTCATCAACGACTTCATCTTCTGGAGTAGGTTCGGCAGCCCAGGTTAACGAAGGGAAGGTGATGCCGTCAATGTCTCCTACGTTATACCTTCCACTCTGAAAGAGCAACGTATTAGTAAACTTCCGAAGTGTTCTCTTAAAAAAAGTTATCACCTCTTGTGACCACGCCAAATTACCACCCATACAGTATTGCAAGTTTGAGATCCATCTGTATACCTCTGGATCTTTACCAAGTTCCGGATCATTCAAGACCGCCATTCCTGCACCAATGAAGTCCTGCTCTTTCTGACGAATCTTCTTTTCGATAACGACCTTGGCCTCTGCGTAAGTGAGATTTTCGTGGTCCATGAGAATGCGGATGATGTTAGTATCATCGGAATTGGTCATCTTCTCCTTGAGGTAAGAGAAATAGTCGTTCGTAAGACCGACATGGTCTTTTGACATTTGAGTTGATTGCAAAAAGAAGGAGAATAAATCAGCGGACATATCTATAAGAAAGAGATTGACACTTACCAGAGACAACACCCTCTGCTTCACGCATGAGAGGATGGTTGACTTGTTCGTCGGTGAGGTTGATATCAAGAGTGTAACGGAAATAAGCTGAGGAATAGCATAGCTTTAAATCCCAATCTACGCAAAGCTTAAATTAGATTCGTACCATTCGCGAAATACTATAGATAAAGAAGTTTAAGTAGTGCGTTCTTTGAGATCAAATTCACAATAGACGCTTACCATTGCAATGTTAACACGTCTGACGGCAAGGTACTGGTCGAGGTTCTTGAAGGGCTCGTGAATATTGGAACTAAAGAGATCATGAACAACGGTTCGGGGGATTAGATGTCAGCGTTACTTACTCCCACCATTCGTGTGTACATTTGGTTAGTTGGTCGAACGTTCTTGGGTGACTGGTGGCTTTGATGGCACGGAAGACGATATCGTGGCAAATCTCTGCTTGATCTTCTTTGTGCAAGGGCTAAGGAATGGATAAGTCTTATCGTCCAATACATCTGTATCCGGAAAATTTATCACTGACCCCCGTTCCAGTTGCTGCCTAGATCAATCACCTTTCCGTGAGCGTTCGGATCGATCAAACGAGAATAGACAAACGTACTGCTTTGAAACCGGGAATTCTGTCCAGCATCTTCCCGCTATCAATGTAATCGTCCGCTAGGAAAAATATTCCAGCGATACGAGCTCCCCAAACCATTCGATCGAAGTCAGCCGCAGGTGCGCCTGAAGGGGTCCTTAGATAGTCTGGTAAAACGTGAAAAAGCAATAACTTACACCAAGTGCTGAATCCAGCAAGATTCATGAATGGAATACGAGCCCTTTTCTTCTCGCTACTGAAGGGCCAATACTTCATGATCCACTCGTCATGAAGTCTGTAAAGCTCTATAGAGAGGATGAGCATGTGGTGCTGTCCTCACGCAGGCTAATCAACTTACCTCTCCATCGAGGGTGGTTGCGAGTGGGAGGATATGGCTGACCTGGGAGAGGAGGAAAGGGAGCAGCTTTGCCGACTTTGGTGTCTGACATTGTAGTTCGCAAACTCGGACAGTGTTGAAACAAGGTTTAGAAAGCGAGATGAGCGCCAGATAAATTTTTGAGGATTTTCAGCATCTTTTATGGCTTGATATGTCCGCAACCCATAAAGCCACTTAGCTGCAAAGCCGTATCGCGATATAGGTACTAAATCCAGATGTATAGTGGCAGCGGTGCAAAGTGGGAGAACAGTCCGAAGATAATGGCTGATTAAAGATCTGAGATTACCGGTTGGATAAGGGGTTTTCAGAAATAATAGACCGCAATCCTTTGAAACCCCAGGCTCCGGTGATGGGATATCAGACCTGTGCTCCGTTTGGTCATTTTGTGTTGATGCAGCCGAATTGGAGACGTTGGCCTGCGGTCAGCGTTTCACCGAAGTATCAAGAGGTCGATGCAACTTGAACTCGAACGCTCTCTGGTTCTGTAGCTTCTGCATCAATGATTTGATTTTCGCCCTCGACGAAGACTGAAGGAATGGAAGATAAATGCGCCCACTCACTTTGATCTCGGGAGCACTACATTCAGTAACCGTCTTGAGGATCTCAGGCGTGTGGCATATGTGTGTGTCAAGGCACAAGAGTGAAGGCGACACCCTGAGATCCAAACATGTCCACATCAGTGACTAAGACGATAACATAGCCACATCGGAGTTTGTTCGCGCAATCCTCCTTGTACCGTTGTAAACTTTCCTTCTCAGGTCTCATGCAAATGGTTCATTGCTTTCATCCATAGTATTGTTTTCTATTTGTTTTCTATTCTCTATACTAAGTTCAGGATGCTCTCAATACTACATCTATCTTCCCAACATTTTGTATATGCGGACGTGCAAGGCTACTTCGTGGCAGGTTCAGGTATGTGGCTCTCCCCTACCATCACTTGAACGGCCATGCGATCAAACCCTAGAGCAGCCTCGTCAAAGGCTACTTTCTGTAATCGAGCTAAGAAATTTGTTCAAACCATAGCTGAATTCGACCACTTACTTCTTGGTATTCTTTCGAGCCGAACATCTCCAAGACTTCCTCGACGGTTTCTGCATGGAACTCCGCAATACCATCGTAGGCCATCACGGGCAGGGTTGCACTTTGTAATAGCGCATTCGATTGGGCGTTGCAGTGTAGCTGTTTTCAAAGATTTAAGGTGAGTTGCCAAACTTGGATCACCCGAATGCGACGGACCTGAATATACTTGATTCTTCCCTCGACAATAGGACTGAGAGTCATGACCAGTCTTCCATGGGTATTTTTCCTTTTGTTTACGAATATCGTTAGCCGTTGCTGAAATAAGTACTATCGGTTTCTTTACCAGTGATGGTCAAAGTCCTCGAAGGAAACACCCGGTAAACGCTTGATGAAGCAGAGGAGACGAATGGTCATGTTTGGGGCTAGGTATGAATGATATTAGGATTTGTGCTTTTTCTTGAATCAGCTTTTAACATATGCTGTTCAGTAAACGCTCTCAACGATTGTCGTCCGCAATACCATTTCCGGAGATAATGAATACAACACGTTTCTGCGACCGCATACCATATCATATGACACCGGTGTTACCCGGGCAAAATGGTTTGTTTTTAAGTGAAGACCGCGCCTCGCTCCGCTCGGCATGTCTCTAAGAAGGTTGGAAGGATAGCAAAGAACCAACGGAATCTATTAGAAAACAGAACCAAATCAAGAGCAGAAGTGAGGTGCCGTCGTTTATAAAGAGTTTGATTTGATTTGATGTAAGCCCACCCATCATTTTTATTTTTCGAGGAATCATGGAGCTTTCATACCCAGGTCATTGGAGCGCGTTAGCTCTAATTGCTACACTCACATTGACTGTTCGTTTGTTGCTCAAGCCAAGACACAAGTTGCCTCCCGGACCCAAAGGACTTCCTCTGCTGGGAAACTTATTCCAACTTCCGCAGTTCCAATGGCTACGTTTCACGGAATGGAAGGAAGAGTTTGGTACGACTTCGTCTTTTACCGTGCATTGTAACGTGTTTTGACAGCGAGTTCTCCAGGTCCCATCTTCTCGTTGAATCTTGCTGGACAACCAGTCGTAGTTTTGAACTCCCATAAAGTCACTGCGGATTTGTTAGGTGCGTCTTTTGTGTTGTGTAAATTCTCACAAAATGTTCATGTGTCCGGGTCACCATAGACCGTCGATCAACAATATACAGTGACCGTCCACGGTATGCATATTAAACGCTGTCAATTTCACCCGTCGCCTTATTGGTTTGCGGTCTCTAGCTTCATTATGGCAGGAGAGATCCTTACAGGAAGAATATTTATCGCTTTCTCGGGCTACGGAGAACTGTATGCAACCAAATCCATTTCGTCGAGCTGCATCTATTCATGTTGAGATTTTGGTTCTAGATGGCGAAAACTCAGGAAGGCAGCACACGAGGGGATGAACGTCCGTGCATCTGAGGCCTACCAGCCTCTGCAAGAGATGGAAGCTGCTGTTCTCGTCGACAACGTGCTCAAAGACCCCGAAGGTTGGGACGATCACTTGAAGAGGTGAATTCTTTCTTCAGTTCTTGACTCCATTCGCAACACATCGAGTTAAAAAATTATGTATATAGATCAGCAGCGTCAACAGTACTGACTGCCGTATATGGTGTGGAACCTATCAAGAGCAAGGATGATCCTTTAGTTGTACGGATCAATGTGAGTTCTGTTTGAATTGCATCTTTTGCCGTAGGACAGTCCTGATTGTTCCTGTCTTAAATAGGACCTCATGCATCGACTCGTTCGCGCTACTCTTCCAGGCGCTTTTCTCGTAGATATCTTTCCCGCGATGAAATACCTTCCAGAATTTATCGCGCCATGGAAGAAAGAGGGTTTGGAGTGGCACCGCAAAGACACGAAGATGTTCCAGGAGTTTATGGATTCAGTCAGAGGCCGAATGGTATGCAGATTCCCCTCGTTGAGCTTTGTGTAAATGTATTCAAACTTTAACCATAAACGTTTCGCTAGAAATCCGGAGAAGCGAAACCCAGTTTTGCTGCTGGACTCATCGAGAAGCAAAACACGCATAAGCTCAGTCCGAAAGAAGAGAGTTGGTTGGCGGGCACGATGTTGTATGTGTTTTTTTCTTCAAAGTGTACATTCAGTATCACTGATTGAGTATGTTGTAGTGGAGCTGGTGCTGAAACGGTCGGTCTATCCATGTTCATCCATGTTCATTACCGTCTCAGCATTGATAATGGTTTTTCTTTCTGGTATAGACTGCTGCAGCTCTAAGCGTATTCATCCTGGCGATGCGATTATATCCCAATGTCATGCGCAAGGCTCAGGCAGAAATTGACGCCGTCGTGGGCCGCGAAAGGCTTCCTACATTCGAGGACCGAGAAAAACTGCCTTATATTCGGGCTATAGTCAAGGAGGTATTACGATGGAGACCTGTAGGACCCTTGGGTTTACCAAGGAGAGCGATGAAGGTACGACAACAAGATATTTTCATTATTCAGTATTCACACCAAAAACGGTCTCATTTTATATAGGACGATTTCTACGAAGGCTATTTCATCCCTGCAGGCACCTTGGTCATCGCAAATGTCTGGGCTATGAACCGCGACCCAGCTGTGTTCCCTGATTACGACGAATTCCGTCCTGAGAGGTTCTTGGACGAGACAGGAACTCAAGAAGTCGTTCCGCCTGATACACATAACCAAGGACACGTTACTTTTGGATTTGGACGAAGGTAAGATCTGACGACCATTGTACGTTTGTTCAAGGACTTATTCGAGTTTCGATTTGATACAACCAGGATCTGTATTGGACTCAACATCGCCAACCAAGGGTTATTTATCGACTTTGCTTCTTTACTCTGGGCTGCGAGTATCGAACCTGCGCATGACGAGAACGGTGTGGAAATCGTTCCTTCGCGTACGGATAGTGTGGACGAGGGACTTGTGGTGTAAGTTCTATCCTCTAATCTTGTCTGGCTCCTTCTGTGCTAATAGGTGACACACATTCATCGTCAACGTTTTACAGCCGTCCCGTTCCATTTAAATGCAAGATTGTACCGCGGTCAGAGGATGTTAATTCTATGCTGGAATTGGCAAAGAAGAAACAGGTTTGGTGAGGGATCCACGGGGTGAGGCAGTCATTATCTATTCGATGTAGGAATGATATATGTAATCGGATTTTATTATGGTTTGTAAATAAGTTTTATTACCAAGTAGATTCAATCAAACCAATAGATGAACGCAAATCACACTCTAGCCCCGACGAAAGTTTGTGGGTACTTGTATATGTAAGTATATCTATTTCTACATACAACAACCTTTACTCCAGATCCCGAATCCGGGCAGTTGGACATGACTCCTAGAGCTCAGAGCTTAGCAACCACCTTTCTTAACTCCGTCTTGAGAATCTTTCCCGTCGACGTTTTCTGTTTTCAAGGTTGGCATTTTAGTTCAAGTCAGTTTGACGCTCGACAAAGAAAAAAAAAATGCCAGAACCAAAACACTCACCGGCAACTCTCCAACAACTCTAACCCACTCCGGACACGCAAAACCCGGCAACCTCTTCCTCGCATGTTTCTTCAAATCTTCACCAAACTCCTTCTCCCCCTTCTCTCCTCTCCATTTCGCTACATGTTGTGGGTGCAAAGTGACAAACGCCATGGGTCGTTCGCCCCATTTGGGATGAGAACGCGCAACGACAGAGACTTCGAGCACGTGTGGGTGAGAAGCGAGTTCTTGTTCGATGGCGAGCGAGGAGGCGTTCTTGTTGTAAGGGGGAAAATGAAGGGGGGGTGGAAGTTAGTAACCGTAACACAATACTACGTGGGTTGACAAATTAGGGTACAATATATATGTACACTCACCTCTCCACCAGAAATGATAATGTCCTTACTCCTATCCATAATTGCCACTGCACCGTCTGGATACCAGACCGCGAGATCACCTGAACGGAAGTATCCACCTCTGAAAGCTTTCGCGGTCGCTTCTGGATCGCGGAAGTACTGTAGACCGACGACGAGTTGTGTTGTGTGCGTTCATGTGGTGTTGGGTTTGTTTTTTTTGTGTGCGTTGTTATTAGTTGGTTGTTTCCCATATATAAAAAAAAAACAGGAAAAAAAAAGAACATGAGTATGTATGTATGCATGCAAAAAACTCCTCAAGAACAAACAACGCCATTGAGACATTCATGTCCAATCCCATCCCGTCCCATCCCTATGCAATCCATAAAACAAAACAAAAACTCACCTCTCTCATAACCAAATTCCCTCTCGTCACAATCTCCCCCATCGTCTTTCCGTCCTTCGGTACATCCACCAATCGTTCCTCCCCTTCCTCCTCCTCTTCCTTCTCCTGCTTCTCCTTCGGCTTCTCCTCCCCTTTCCTCCGGATCCCTTCCTCCTCCTCAGATTCCCTATAAACAACCCTAACTTCCGCAGCAGTCGAAAACGCATGCCCCTGTCTCGCCATCTTCTTCGATCTCTCTTCCAACGACATCGTAGCCCATGAAGGATGAGTATAGGATCGAGTGAAAGGACCGTAGGTTTCCCTAGATATAGATATACCGGAGGAGAGAAGAAAGAAAAAGAGGAAGAGAAGAAGTCGTGAGTTTCAACAAAAGTAAGATAAAACAATCTAACAAAACTCGAAAGGATTTGGATTGGGTTGGTGGGGGAGGGGGGAGGTTATGTGTACTCACGTCAACCCATACACATGAACTGGTTCTATCCCAACCTTCTCCAACGATCCAATCAAATGCGCGGTAGGCGCTGCACCAGCGATGATCGCTGAGATACGTTGAGGAGGTTTGCGTGCAGCTGGGTCGTTGATTATACCGATCTATCCAAAAAAAAAAACCAAGAAAGAGATCGTCAGTCCTCCCCAACCCACAATTAATCACACACTCCCTCCCTTCCTCCCTCCTTCTTCCCTCCTCCTCCACTACACACCCACCAAAAAAAGAAAAGAAAAGAAACTCACCTGAACAGTAGGAGCCGCACAATAACAACTAACCCCACTCCCCAAAAAATGTTTCCAAATCTTCGTAAAATCCACCGTCCTCAACGTGATCTGCGAAGCCAAACAGAACGTGATAGCCCAGGGGTAAGTCCACCCTGCTGCGTGGAACATGGGTAGGAGCCAGAGGTAGATGGAGGAGGAGGACATTCTGAGTGTGTGTAATGAAAAGGAAAGGGTTAACCATAAGTTTTGGGAATTGGTATACAGAAGAAAAAAGAGAAGAGAAAAAAAGGCGGAAATTTTGTTTGTGTTTTTGTTTTTTGTTAAGAGTTTGGCTGTTTGGTTACACGTACCGAGCGTCAGAAGCGTTACCGATGGCGGCTAGGTAACTTCCTCGGAGAGTGGTGAGGACGCCTTTTGGCTAAAGTCGTAGTAGCAGGGAAAAGCAAAAAAGGATGTGAATCAGAATCGACTCGTTAGAGACCTATGAGGTTCTACATACCCTTCCAGTAGTCCCTGACCTAAACAAAAAGCGCGCCGACTCCGTCAGAAAACCACGCTCACACAAAACCCCCCCGGGAAGGATGAAAACAACTCGAAAAGCAAAACAAACCCCCCCCCCTCCTCCAAGTTAGTAACAAGATCACTCACGTATAACACAACAAACATCCCTGATTCTCATCCCCTTCCACATCCAACCCTTCCCATCCTCTCTCCCTACTAAACCTCCTTCCCTCGCTCAAAAACACCTCATACGGATCCCCCCCGACTCTTCCCGTGTCGTTTGATACGATGAAAGGTATTTTGGTGCCTTTGATGAGATGGAGGTATTCGTGGTCGATGAGGATGAGTCGGGTTTGGCTGTGTTCTGCATAATGTGTTTGATCACGACAAATACAATACGTGAAAGGAGGAAGGGACGGTGGATGGGGATGGACAAAAAGGGGGCATTCGGGAACAGTAAACCGAGTAAGAGAGAGTTGAGTAAAGACACCCTTTTGTTTTGACGGTTTTGACGTGAAGACTCACCAAGGATATACTCCACCTCATGGTGTTGGAGCCGAGTGTTGATAGGACATAGGATGACTCTTGCAGCTAGACCACCTTTTGAAAGAAAGAATAAAGACCACACACGCGAAACGTCAATACGCTGGTTTGAAGAAAGCGGGAAAAGGAGGAAGAGAAGGAAGGAGTTTTCAACAACCGGGTTTTATGTACGTTACCTTGAAGCGCATCAGCAATCATAGGACAATTGGGTGCGATGACCGCGACAGTCTCTCCAGGCTTGATTCCGACTTTTTTCAGTGCATAAGCAAAGTTTTGGACGCGTTGTGTCCTTACATATTCGAAAGTGGTTAATGTTTATAAGAGAGAGAGCTCGAGAAAGAGAGAGAGCGTATTCATGAACACACACCAAACAGCATACGAGTAAAACGCAGGATTCGGACCTTCGGGTGCAGACAAGGCGAGTTTGTCTGGGTAGATTTGAGAAGCTCGGAGAAGGAAAGTCAAAGGGTTCTGTGTTTACAATGTTTGAAGCGTTTTAGTGTACGTGTGTGTTATATACGGAAAACCTTATCAAGTCATGAAAGAAATGACAACCACTGACCAGAGGATGTATATGCACAGGTATTCCTGGTGGAACACTGAGTTTGAGGACCGCATTGGGAGGTGGTATAGATTCTGGTGTGGGTTTGAAGGATTTGAAAGCGGGGGTGTTCACAAAAGCCATGGTTGGCAGTACGAAAGGGAAGAGAGGAATTTGGCTAAGGCGAACAAGGAGTCGACTATCTTTTATACCCCGCAAATTTAGCCCCGCAAAAGGCGCGGCGTCATGAGACCAGGGATCCGCGTAACATTCTTCCCCACTCTAACAGTAAAAGGATCAAAGAGAGAGCGGTTTGGCTGCTGAACGGTCTTGATAACAACGCCGAACTCGTTGTTGCGGTTTCGGTACCGGTGCATCCTTCACCCCCTTTCAAAACTTACGGCTCATCTTTCGAGCAAAGAATTCTCGAACTTCGAAAGTACACATCAAAAGAATTCTTTCGCCGTTACATCCCATTGGACAATAAGTAAAACGAAAAGTTAATACAAATACATATCCACTATCCTAATCATCCTCGTCACTCCCGTAATCACCCAATCCCAGTCCAGTTTTCACCGGCGCAGGTGCCGCTCTTGGTTTAGCCAAGACCGACGGCACACCTCCTCCTTGCCTTTTCCTGATTTCCGCAAAGTAGTTCAACCCTTCCAACGTATCGGCACTCAAAAGCCCAACAGCTTTGGGCGGGGCTTGCTGCGGCAGAGATGGAGGTGAAGGCGAAACAGAAGAAGGTCCTTCAATCCTCCTCCTCTTCGTACCACGGCTTTCCTCCTCTCCCTCTCCCTCTTCCTCATCCTGATCACTTTCACCAAGAGCAACAATATTCCCATCCTCATCCAACTCATCCCCATCCTCCAACGCTCTAATACTCCTCATAGCATCCACCACAGTCGGATCCATCTTATTTCTAATCGCATCTTGTCCCATCTCCTCCAACCTCCTCTTCTCTTTCACTTTAGAAACAGGGTTCGGGTCTTCAGTCGCCCAACGGACGTTGAGAATCTCGTCGTTGTCTAGAGACTGACACGCCATAGACTCTTTCGCGAATTGAGCGTGGAATTCGGATTTGTATGTCACGAAGGCGACGGATCGGTATTGGAGGACTTTGACGGCCCAGCCGGTTTCTGATTCGTCTGTCGAGTGGGGGTGGTAAAGATGAAGGAGTGGATGGAGAGAAAGAAGGGGAGAGAGACGAGGTCAGCATCCAAAAAAGAAAAGAAAAGAGTGAAAACAAAAGGCTACCCACCTCTCTCAATCTCCCCAAACTCCTTAAAATGCCTCCTCACAACCTCCTCCGTCTCACCCCCCCCACCAGTCTCCTTAATCCTACCCACATACAAAGTCCTATTCATCCTATTAAAACTCCCCACCCCACCCATATCGTCTCTGTAATCAGCAAACTTGTCTCGCGCGAAACAGTCTTTCGAACTATCGGGTAAAGCGGTGTCGGGATCTGGTAAGCAATGAAGGTATTCGCATTCCCAACCGTAAGGGCAACAGCCTCGGGCGAAGAAGAGGCAGCAGTATTTGTTGCCGGTGGTGTTGGCTCGGGTTAGGCCTGCGTCGCGTTTGATGGAGCAGCGGGTTTGGGATTTGACTTTGCTGTTTGGGAGTGAGAGGTTAGAGAATGGGTTTTGAGGGAGAGAATGTGAAGGGGGTGAGGGAATGAAGAGTAGACGTACTTTGAATAACTGTCCTCTCGATCTCCACCTGCCCATTTGTTATACCAAATATCTATAAAATACAAAACATGATGGTTAGAGTCCTCATCCCGAATCTCTCCGCGGATATCACGCTCGCAAAAAAAGGAAAAGGGAAGACAAAAGGCAGGGCTCAGCAACCCTTCTCCTTCTCCCTCTCCTTCAAAAACCCCATCCCCCTCCCCCTCCTCTCCCCTCCTCAAACAAAAACGCCCCCAAGAAAACCCAAAGAACCAAGACATAAAAAAAAAGAAGAAAAACTCACTATACTCCTTCCCAGTCTGAGGCGTCTCCTTCTTCTCAACATCCCCAGGTTTCACCTGTTTCCTCGCCGGTCGGTTCATGTATTTCTTTACTTTCTTCGCTACCGCCCCAGGTGCGGGGGCGGGTGAGGGGGCGGGGGCGGGTGCGGGGACGGGTAAGGAGGGAGGAGGAGCGACTGCGGTCTCGGTATTTGAAGACATTTCTCTTTTTCTTCTCGTGTGATATGTACACTCGATATGAGGTGGTTGTTTTTTCCCTTTTTTTTTCTTTTGAGGAGGGCTGTTGGTAGCTTCAGGTGCGGGAGAGAGGCTGGAGTCGAGATGTCTAGTGTGTAGCGTACAACGGTATTCGTCGGGACCGTAGGACCAAGGTTCCGGAGGAGAAGAGAGGATTTTAGAGGTCAAAAAGGTTGACTCTAAGTCGCGGTCAACGTCGTCACGTTGGCTGTTCGAGCGGCGTGAGTGTGACACCGTGACGATTTGTCACTCTGTCCTTACACGTATCATCGCTCCTCCCCAACAAGCTCGTCCCCCTGCTATCAATAGCTCGTAAACTTGAAATATTCCGCGATATTGTGAGTATCCTTGGTCTCGAGGTCAATTTTTGCGGTATCTGAGTTGACCTTCCGTTGTCCCGTTTACCTATATAGATAATGGAAACCCCAATTGCAGATTCTACCGCCATGGACACTGTGGATGATGCTAACACTATGCAGAACGGCCAAGGTTCATACTTGTCCTCTCATCAATCACCAGCTGTAGCAATCTGACCGCCTCCTATCTTCCCAGAAACCCCAGCTGGTACTTCTACAGCAACTGTGACCAGCATAGACGCCGCAGGTCCTCTAGCTAGCGGTACTTCTCCAGCGACCATGGCTAACGAGGAGGTTGCTCAAGCTCTTCGCACTGTCAGTTCAAACACTGGTACTAGCGTCACAGTAACTCAAACAATGCAGATGTTCAACGGGTCGTATCATCCCGAGTTTAACAACTCTGTACTGAGCAACGTTGGTGGTAACAAGAACGAGACAAACATTCATATCTATGGAAACCCAACTATAAATTGCTCACCGGCGGACTTGCCCGCCCTTCGCGTTAACTCGACCAGGTCGCCGGAGATAATCTTGCAAGACGATACACAGTCTCAACCAGAGCACGTTAATCATCGATATATGGGAGCTGGTGATACCTTGGCTACTACCTCTGCCCGTAAGCCATAATATTATTTATTCATTAAGTTGATTCACAATTGTTCCTTGGTGTCTCAGAGGATCCGGAGAATGGATTGACCACTGGCGCTCAAACTGGCATTACTACTCCTCGCAAAGTCCAGAGGGCGGCCGACGCCTCTGAAGATCAGCCGCCTAGCTGTTCCAGTCCAGAGGATCAACAAGAAACTTCTGCAGTTGACGCCCCTCAAAGTGGGTAATTTTCGATTGATTTCGGCCGGACAACGCTAATAACTTTTTATTCTTGAAAGATGAAAATGCTACAGCTTTTCGAGTAGATATGACTATTAGAGTAACTGCACAGCTTACGTCAACTGAATTAAGATTTGCGATCGCTTTTTTTTTTTTTCAAATCTCCATTCGATTGTTTGGTCCGGCTCAGTGTCCGGCACTAATTAGAAGCCAGGTACGGTGACGTATCCGGTCTAATTAGAGGGTTTTAGGTTCGAAACCCAGTTGATAGCTAAAAGTCCTAAAGTGGGCCGGCCTCCCTTAGCGTCAGAGTCCCCATGTACCGCTAGGAAGCATTGCTTGTTCTTCAATCCAGTATTTTGACTTATCTCACTTGAGAACACTAGCTTAAGGAGTGATGATTGTACTCAAAGACCTCACGTCAACGCTTTTGAACCAAGTTATGGTCAGCGGATCTGAACCTGGCGCGTGTAAGTATGTGGTACTCTACAGTCTTTTTCACATTGGGAATTGAAAAGAACGAGGCTTTGAATGAAAAGCCGTTTTTCACAAAAAGAATTGAACCAGAGTATAGGAACAATTTCTTTTTGACCTCCCCTCTTCGCAGACAGGCACTCCTTGTTAAGCGATCCGTTCATCCTCTTCACCGTTCAGGACCTACTGACATTATTGCGTACTTTGTTCCAGGACACCATGTACCTAGCACGGGGAATGAGAATATTGTGTTAGAATCCAGACTCCAGAATTTGAGCGTATAAATACTCTTTGCGTCTAGCGTTCTTACTCCAACCTACCTTTCCTTCATCGATCAAGTTCTTTTCCAATCTCTTCTCCTACCAACTACTACATAACAATGTCCCCCGTTCAGAAAGGAGACACTATCTTTCTCACTCTCGACAGCAAACGTGAGGTCACTGTCACCTGGTCTCAGACTACGAACAAGTCAGAGCCTTACTATGCTATCGTCGCAAAGAACACTCGTGGTACGTATTAGCAGTCTCCATCTGATTGACACAAAAATAACTCGTACGATCTCGAATCCTAGACAACGTGGATGTCAACTTCTTTGTTCAGAAGAACTGGTTTGACAACGAGCTCAACAAGTTTGCCACTGTCGATGGTCAGTCTCTTCCGCTGCTTAGATTTGATACTAGTGAACCATTGTATTCAACTTCATTCTCCAGGCAATACCGCTAAAGTTACCATTACTGACAAGTTCCAATACGGCCAAAAGAATGCTCAAGGTGACTTCCGGTTTGTCGTCTACCACGACACCAGCCGCAAGCCCTACCAGGTACGGAGCTTAATAACCTTCTCTAATTATTTGATACTTATAGAATGGTCTTTCTATAGCACCGATTCATCGAGACTACCCTCTTGGCCAAAGGTGGAGACATTGCGGTGAAACTCGCAAAGGGATTCGGATATGACCAAGTTGGCACGAGTGTTTCTGACTTTATGAAGACTTTCATTGGGGACTATTTGCATAACTTTTAGAAGCTTCATGGCTATATGGTAGCTATATGGGTTTTTTTAGTCGAATTGGTATAACTTTGTGGTTATTTTGTTTATGAAATGCGCCAGTGTTTTCATCTACAATAGCATTCAATAAGTTTTACTTAATTAATTTGGTGATCCACAAGGCTCAAATCTGAATAGTTATTATTTTTTATTCATCTGTGTGCCGAAGCATACAATGAATTGAAAGATTATAGTACGTCCAGTCTACCAAAATTTTAGCAATCAAAAAGGCATTCGTAAGACATGTCTCGATACATTTTGGCAGAGATAGTCACGACAACTGTATGTCTGGTTCACTTTGGAAAATCCAGTAGTCAGCGTATTACCTTCAAACGATAGCTGAATTGTTGCTGAATCGTGCGCATCTGTAGAGGCCCG
This sequence comes from Dendrothele bispora CBS 962.96, assembly GCA_004369135.1. Lineage (NCBI taxonomy): Eukaryota > Fungi > Basidiomycota > Agaricomycetes > Agaricales > Dendrothele > Dendrothele bispora. Next base: position 74,450 of record ML179493.1, read on the forward strand.
GGCATTCTGATCTTCAACATTGGATTTCCATAACTCAAGAATTCAATCCCATCACTCATCCCATAAGTACATCAGAAGGTCGAGCCTATAGCCTACATAATAACATATCCTGGAGTGAGCTCATGATCAATCTATCATCTGATTTAGGGTCTTGGATTCAACCGTGATCCCTTTGCGCTATTCTAGCCAACCAATGATCAATGGGTACTGTGTGCAGAGCTGTTGTCTTTACGATTCTTTTAGACGCCCAAAGCTTTTGGTTGAACACGTGTATCAGATATCGCTCCTCCTCCCAAGCTTGTTGTTTGTCCCCCTGCTATCCGAATAGCTCGTAAACTTGAAATATTCCGTGATATTGTGAGTATCTTTGGTCTCGAGACTTTTGCGGTATCTGAGTTGGCCTCCCGTTGGCCCATTTACCATAGATAATGGAAACCCCAATCGTGACACCTGTAACCGCAGAGTCCGAGTCTAGCGCCATCGACACCATCGATGATGCTACCACTAAGCAGAAAGACCAAGGTTCGCCCTTGTCCTTTCATCAATCACCATCTGTAGCAATCTGACCATCTCCTTTCTTCCCAGAAACCCCAGCTGGTACTTCTACAACAACTGTGACCAGCATGGATGCCGCAGGAGCTCTAGCTAGTGGTACTTCTCCAGCAACCATGGATAACGAGGAGGTTGCTCAAGTCCTTCGCACTGTCAGTTCAAGCACTGGTACAAGCATCACAGTAACTCAATCAATGCAGATGTTCAACGGGTCGCATCATCTCCAGCTTAACGACACTGTGTTAAGCCAATTTGGTGGTAACAAGAACGAAACAAACATTCAAATCTATGGAAACCCAACTATCAATATCTCATCGGCAGACTTGCCCGCCCTTCTTGTTAACTCGACCAGGTCGCCGGAGATAGTCTTGCAAGACGATACACAGTCTCAACCAGAGCACGAATACATGGGAGCTGGCAGTACCTTGGTTACCTCTGCTCGTAAGTTTTGATATTCTTTATTCAATAAGTTGGTTCACAAGTGTTCCTTCAAGGTGTCTCAGAGGATCCGGAAAATGGATCGATCACTGGCGTCCAAACTGGTACTACTGCTCCTCGCGAAGACCAGAGGAAGGCCGGCGTCTGTGAAGATCAACCGCCTAGCTGTTCCAGTCCATGCACTCAAGGCAAGGAGGATCAACAAGCGACTTCTGCAGTCGACGCTCCTCAAAGTGGGTAATTTTCGATTGTCTCGGTCGCGCAACGCTAATAATAATATTTTTTTTTATTTCTTGAATGCTGAAAATGCTACAGCTTTTCGAGTAGATATTACTATCGATAGAGTAACAGTGCTGACTGCACAGCTTACGTTTACTGAATTAAGATTTCCGATCGCTGTTTTTTTTTTGAATCTCCGTTGCTTCTAAGAAGCATCAAATCCCAATTTTGCCGAGGCGGCGAGGCGGAGCCTACATCGTGTAATTACGTGATTCCTTTGGCCGGCTTTGCTGGCTTGTCCGCTTGTTGGCAAGCGGCACGTCACAAAAATTCAGTGGTTGCCGAGGCAATTTGTCACCAAAACCCCGTTGGCTGGTCCCCTTGTGACTTGATTGGCTTGACCCGCTGAAAAAAGCCGAAAAAAGCCGGTCAAATCAGGGTCAAGCAAACCTTAAAGAGTTACGATGTATACTATATAGTGAGTAGTGACGTGAGGCACTTTAACCTCTTCACGTCGCACAACGCGTTCCAAATTGCAACCTCTCAAACACTTACAATAAGTACCTAGTATGGCTCAGATTTGTCTGTAAATACTTCTTTCTCAAAATATAAAGACCTTTCGTCCCAGCTGCATGTCTATAGTAATTAGTAGCCCCTAACTCGGTTTAAAAAGGATTGGTCTCGGCACGGTTCATCACATGAAGTTGGCTGGGTCCAGATCGGACAGATCCCAAGACCTCTTGACGGTGCTCTGATTTGGAGCGGACACGCAATGCCACGATCATGTACGACCTCGTGCATACGTATGCACGATATGCCCCAGTGTCGTCTAGGTCTAGCATCTAATATCTATTGCTAATAGTCTTCATCTCTAACAGGCTCGGCGTAACTTCGGTGAACACGTCGACAATCTTAAGTTTGCTTGCCAATTGATTTCGAGACTGGGCACTGCATATAAAGGCCATCGACTTGGCTTCCATAAAGTACAAAATTGTGCCCCCAGTTTCATAGTACTTCAATAATGTCTTTCGCAATCTCAGCTCCTCCATCGACAGACATATGGCGAAAGCCTCCCAGCACAAACAGGTTCGAATTTATAGACACTTATATCGCATTCACAGTTGTCTTTTTTATCATACAAAACAATCGCTAATAACTATAATGTTTAGATTCAACGCGCCCACTCAATCTCTACTTTCTTCAGGCTCGGTCCCACTCAAATCTTTCAATCGCGTCCGACTCAGTTTTAATGCGAACTGGACGACACGTTATGATCAGGGCGGGATTCTTCTTCATCTCACCAAGGCTGAAGGCAATCTAGCCTCTGAGTCCGACAGATGGATCAAAACGGGAATAGAGTTTTATATGGGCAAACCATACATCAGCACCGTTGCCACGCTTACGTTCTCAGATTGGAGTATCTACCCGACTACTACTAGTTCTGCAAGTACAGTGACCAATGACAAAACAACGATCGAACTCCGGAGAGAAAAAGACGAGTTGGGAAGTAGTTTGTGGGTGAATGAAATTGTCCTGGACGTAGACGGGAACGAAGTGGAAAGGAAACCGTTGAGAGAGATTACTTGGTTCTTTGCAGAGGAGGATGGATGGTTTGTGGATGTTCGGGCGATGGCTGCAAGACCGGCGGATGAAGGAAGTGTGATTGGAAAGGAGAAAAACTTGTTGGTTCAGTTTGAGGGAGCACAAGTTGATGTAGACGTATAGGCCCGAATTGTACTTGATACGATCCTCGATAGTTTCTAATGAAATTGATCAAGCGGTTCGATTGTGGAGATTACCCCAATACTACATAGACTCGTAACTAGTCATTGCCCAACACTTTTGATGACAGTCGATCAAAAGTCGTGTGCCGCAGCTGTATCAGTCAATCATACTAAGAAATGACGACATGCCAATATGTGGCTGTCCAAAACTAACTACTTAATATCTTCGAGTTCTTGAGATTGTAATGGATCGTATGGACGAGTGACATTGCGTATTGCTTGCAGCTCGTGAACATCACCGGCATCGGTACTCCGTGTGGAAGTAGGAAGCTTAGGAAGTTAGACGGATACACGGCCGCGGCAGATTCGGGGATGATTGATGAACGGCAACAGCAGTGATAAGAATAGAAATTATTGGAAAGAAACCGCTTTCGTCCTTCTTTCCAGTTCCTCTTCATCACGACTCACGATGAACAACCCCACTGAGCAAACAACACTCCTCTATACCCCCGTCCACCCGCCACACCTCTCCTCGATTTCAAGTTTTCATCCTCTTAATGATGCGTATAACAGAACCCATCTCTTACACCGTCATCTTCCCCTTCATCAACCAAATGATGGAAGAAGTCGCACACATCCCAAAAGCCAAAGTCGGCTACTACGCAGGGCTCGTTGAATCTGCTTTTGCTCTTGTCCAATTCCTTTTCGTGTACCAATGGGGTGCTCTCTCCGACCGAGTGGGTAGACGAGTGGTCGCATTGACTGGTTTGGGAGGAGTCTTGATATCGGTTCTGGGATTCGGGTTATCGAAGAATCTGGGTATGATGATTGTCACGAGATGTATAGCTGGAGCGATGAACGGAAACGTAGCGGTGGTGAAGAGTATGTTGGCTGAGATTACAGATGAAACGAATCAAGCGAGGGCTTTCGCTTTGTTACCTGCGGCGTACGCGGTTGGATCAACGATTGGACCTCTTCTGGGAGGGTACTTATCGCATCCAGTTGAGAGGTATCCAGTATTTGAGAGGATGGGATTTGTAACGGTGTTCTTGTCGGATTATCCGTTTTTTCTCCCTTGTTTTGTTGGCTCTCTTTGTAATCTCTCAGCTATTATATTTGGATACGTAAGTGTATTTTTGTATCATTCATCCATCTTTCCTTTTCCTTACGTTCTGTCAAAAAGTTCTACCTGCAAGAAACACTCACCCGTAAGCCCAAATCAAAGAACTCCGAGCCTTCTTCACCATCACCATCTCCACCTTCATGTGAATCGCCTGTCAGTGAAACCACACCCCCTCCTAAACCCTCCCTCTTCACTCCTCAAATTACACGTGTCCTAACCACTTGGTTCTTCCTCGCCGTCCTCAACTCCTCTTACCAAGCTCTCATCCCTCTATTCTGTTACTCCCCTTACTCTTCCGGCGGTGTCAACTTCTCCCCTTCCCAAATTGGTTTACTATTATCCATCAACGGTGTGACTGCTCTCATCTCTCAAACTCTCATTTTTCCGGAACTGGAAGTTCGATTAGGTCCAGCAAGGACATATCAACTGGTCATAACTTTTCTACCGATAGTATTTACGTGTTTGCCGTTAGCACATTGGGTGTATCCGTTGGGAAGTAAGATGGTTTGGGTTGTGCTTGGGAGTATGGTTGCGGCAAAGACGATAAGTAACATGGGGGCTGGTAAGTCATCTCTCCCCCCCCCCTCTCTCTTGTTTCATTTTGAGTGTCCTTTAATCCCTTCTTTTTTGATCTTTCCTTTCTGGACAGTATGTAACAATCTATTGATCAACAATTCTGCGCCAAGCAGAGAGTCCTTAGGATCACTCAACGTATGTTACTTGATCTTATCTTTGAACCTACCGTTTATTTCTCTTACTCATTGTAACCCTATTCTTCCAATCGACATCATATCATAGGGCATAAACCAATCCACATCCTCCCTCGCTCGTTCATTCGGTCCCGCAGGAGCCACTACGCTTTTCGCATTATCAAACGAGCACCATCTTCTAGGTGGTCAATTAGTTCATATCGTTCTAGTTGGGGTGAGTGACTTTTCATTATTATCATACAGTCAAATCATCCTTAGGACGGTTAAATATGATAATCTCATATATGATTTAACTTATCTTTTTCTTGAAACAGATCGCTCTCGTCACTTGGTCATTGACGATGCGTTTGAAGAACGTACAGCCTGCGTGGAGAAAGCCACCGTCTTCTCCTTCTCGGAGGGATTTGGGTTCTGGTACAGCTTCAACTTCTGTTGCGACTTCTCCTTAATGAACGGACGGACGTATGGATATGGATAGATGTCGATAGATTCAGTTTTGCAAGTGCGTATACTTAGGTGTTTATGATCTTAATGCTGACATGTTTCGATCGTTGTTGACCCACTGGCAGTTCAATGGAAAATTAGATGGACGAAGTAAGGAGATTTTACTTTATCGTAATAGAGCATCGTGTTCTCAAAGAGACAGTAGCCCATCTCTCACTACTTGAATCCATGTATAATGACAGAGTGAAAATGAAAAAAAGAAAACCATCGGACTCAAAAGGTAAACAAAGATGTCTACCGAATAACAACTTCAGATTGGAGCTGTGTGGGAATGCAGCATGATAAAGAGGTTTGAATATGCTTTAACTAGTCTGAACAGATGCTCGGCAAATTCTAACGTCTAAGCCAGGTGACAAGCTTTGTGTATCGTGCACTTTCCATGTAGTCTGACAAGTAGCTTGAAATTGAACCTTTTCGATGAACCACTTTGACTGCTACCAGGTCCAGTGCCCCGGTTATCGGCTATGTCTTTGGACATTTGGCCGGATCTATACGCTGTGTCTACGCCACACTGGCACGTCCATCGCAAAGATGTGAATAGGAACATCGGCTGATATTTCGAACACCGACCACGAGTGTGCTCCCTGCATCGAACGTCGCTAAACGGTGATTATTTCTCCGACTCGGTATGTAAGGGTTACCTGTACATGTAGAGAACATGTCAACGCTTTTGAACCAAGTTATGGTCAGCGGATTTGAACCTGGCGCGTTTATGTAGTACTCTACAGTCTTTTCACATTGGAAGCTGAAAAGAACGAGGCGTTGAATGAAAAGCCGTCTCCACAAAAAGAATTGAATCAGAGTAGGAACAATTTCTTTGTGCTTGACGTGACTTCCCCTCTGTACAGACAGGCACTCATTGTTAAGCGATACGTGCATGCTCTCCACCGTCCAGGACTTACTGACATTATTGCGTACTTTGTTCCAGGACACCATGAACCTAGCACGGGGAATGAGAATATTATGTTACAGCCTAGACTCTGGAGTTTGAACGTATAAATACTCTTTGCTTATAGCGTTCTTACTCCAACTTACCTTTCCTTCATCGATCAACTTCTTTCCCAATCTCCTCTACTACCAACTACTACATAACAATGGCCCCCGTTCAGAAAGGAGACATTATCTCTTTCTCCCTCGACAGCAAACGTGAGGTCACCGTCACCTGGTCTCAGACTACGAACAAGTCAGAGCCTTACTATGCTATTGTCGCAAAGAACACTCGTGGTACGTATCAGCAGTCTTTATCTAATATTAATTGACACAAAATAACTCGTATGATCCCAATCTAGACAACGTAGATGTCAACTTCTTTGTTCAGAAGAACTGGTTTGACAACGAGCTCAACAAGTTTGCCACTGTCGATGGTCAGTCTCTTCTGCTGCTTAGAGTTGATACTAGTGAACCATTATATTCAACTTCATTCTCAGGCAATACTGCCAAAGTTACTATTACTGAGAAATTCCAGTACGGCCAAAAGAATACTCAAGGCGACTTCCGATTTGTTGTTTACCACGACATCAGCCGCAAGCCCTACCAGGTATGGAACTCGACATCTCACTTGACTTTTTGATATTTATAGAATCGGCTTTCCTTAGCACCGGTTCATCGAGACTACTCTCTTAGCCAAAGGCGGAGACATTGCAGTGAAACTCGCAAAGGCATTCGGATATGACCAAGTTGGCACGAGCGTTTCTGACTTTATGAAGACTTTCATTGGGGACTATTTGCATAACTTCTAGTAGCTTCATGGTATGGTAGCTATATGGGTTCTTTTAGTCGAATTGGTATAACTTTGGGTTCTTTTGTTTATGAAATGCGCCAGTGTTTTCATCTACAATGATTCAATAAATTTTACTTACATAATTGATTGGTTTATTCATTTGTATGCCGAAGCATACAATGAATTCGAAGATTACAGTACGTCTAGTCTACCAAGATCTCAGCAATCAAAAAGACATTCATAAAACCTGTCGATACATTTTGGCAAGAGATAGTCATGACAACTGTAAGTCTGGTTCACGCTGGAAAATCCAGTACAGTCAGCCAGTTCAATGGTATTTCCTTCAAACGATAGCTGATTCGTTGCTGAATCGTGCCGGATCTGTAGAGGCCCGGGGATTCTGATCTTCAGCATCGGATTTCCATATGTAACTCAAGAATCCAATCCCATTACTCATCCCATAAGTACATCGGAAGGTGTTGCGAGCCTATAGCCTACATATTGGAGTGAACTCATGATCGATCTATCATCTGATTTAGGGTCTCAGTGGATTCAACCGTGACCCCTTCGCGCTATTCTAGCCAACCAATGATCAATGGGTACTGTGCGCAGAGCTGGTGTCCTCACGATTCTTTTAGACGCCCAAAGCTGTTGGGTGAACACGTGTATCAGATATCGCTCCTCCCCCAAGCTTGTTGCTTGTCCCCCTGCTATCTGAATAGCTCGTAAACTTGACATATTCCGCGATTTTGTGAGTGTACTTAGTCTCGAGGTCAACTTTTTAGGTATCTAAGTTTGCCTTCCGTTGTCCCATTTACCATAGATAATGGAAACCCCAATTGTGACACCTGTAACCGCAAAGTCTACCGCCATGGACACTATCGATGATGCTACCACTGTGCAGAGTGACCAAGGTTCATGCTTGTCCTTTTATCAATCACCATCTGTAGCAATCTGACCGCCTCCTATCTGTCCAGAAACCCCAGCTGGTACTTCTACAATGACTGTGACCAGCATAGGTGTCGCAGGACCTCGAACTAATGGTACCTCTCCAGCGACCGTGGCTAACGAGGAGGATGCTCAAGCTCTTCGCACTGTCAGTTCAAGCACTGGTACTAGCGTCACAGTAACTCAATCAATGCAGATGTTCAACGGGTCGTATCATCCCGAGTTTAATAACTCTGTGTTGAGCAACGTTGGTGGTAACAAGAGCGAGATAAACAATGTCTATCATATATACGGAAGCCCAACTATTAATTGCTCACCGGCAGACTTGCCCGCCCTTCGCGTTAACTCGACCAGATCCCCGGAGATAGTCTTGCAAGACAATACACAGTCTCAACCAGAGCATGAACACATGGGAGCTGGCAGGACCTCGGCTACCTCTGCCCGTAAGTCCTGATATTCTTTATTCAACAAGTTGGTTCACAAGTGTTCCTTGGTGTCTCAGAGGATCCGGAGAATGGATCGACCACTGGCGTCCAAACTGGCACTACTGCTCCTCGCGAAGACCAGAGGAAGGCCGGCGTCTGTGAGGATCAGCCGCCTAGCTGTTCCAGTCCATGCACTCAAGGCAAGGAGGATCAACAAGCGACTTCTGCAGTCGACGCTCCTCAATCCTCAAAAAGTGGGTAATTTTCGATTGATTTCGGTCACACAACGCTAATAATAATTTTTTATTCTTGAATCCTACAGCTTTTCGAGTAGATATTACTATCGATAGAGTAACAGTGCTGACTGCACAGCTTACGTTTACTGAATTAAGATCTCCGATCGCTTTTTTTTTTTCATGCTTCTCGTACCTGGATAAAGGCTTTTGAGCTTGTCTATTCGTAGATATATAGCCAGCCAAAGGCCCCACAGTGACGTGGTCCACTTTAACCTCTTCACGTCGCGCAACGTGTTCCACATTGTAAGTTTGTAACCTCTCAAACGCCTACCCAGTATGGCTCAGATTCTTTGTCTGTAATACTTTTCGTCCCAGCTACATGCCTATAGTAAATTTAAAATATTAAAGGAGATTACCATTGGTCTCGGCACGGTTCATCACGTGAAGTTGGCTGGTCCATATATCCAACACTATCCAACAGCGCTCTGAGTCGGATTCGAGGCGGACACGCAATGTACACATAATTATGTACGACCTTGTGCATACGTGCATATGATATGCCCCGGTGTCGTCTAGTATCTAGATATCTATTGCTAATAGTCTTCATCTCTAGCAGGCTCGGCGTAACTTCGGTGAACACGTCGATTCCAAAGCTTTAAGTTTGCTTGCCAATTGATTTCGAAAACTGGGCACTGCATATAAAGACCATCGACTTGGTTTCCATACAGTATCGATTTGTGCCCAGCTTTCTAGTACTTGAACAATGTCTTTTACAATCTCAGCTCCTCCATCGACAGACATATGGCGAAAACCTCCCAGCACCAACAGGTTCGAATTCATAAATACTTATATCGCAGTTGTTTTTATCGCACAGAACAATCGCTAATAACTACTTATGCAATGTTTAGATTCAACGCGCCTACTCAATCTCTACTTTCTTCAGGCTCGGTCCCACTCAAATCTTTCAATCGCGTCCGACTCAGTTTTAATGCGAACTGGACAACACGTTATGATCAGGGCGGGATTCTTCTTCATCTTACTCAGGCTGAAGGCAGTCCCGCC
>ML179494.1:0-13894 GCA_004369135.1 Dendrothele bispora CBS 962.96
TGGCCGAAAGCCTCCATATGGATTAAATCGCTACCTATGGGAAGAAAATCAGTTACTACAAGTTTGATGACTGGGGGGTATGGCCGCAGGCGGCGAGGGCCGAACCTTTATAAAAACAGATTTACTTACAGGAATTAAAGAGCAATAGGATCAACCAAAGATACAATAATATCGCTTCTTTGAGCTGACAAGTTTATGAGATACCACGAGAGCGTGACTGTTGGCATTTTCCATCATTGGTTCAATGATTGAAAATCCTCTCAGCTCTTCCTTTGATAGTTTTGTAATAAGCAAGTATGTGATTATGTATTCATGTAATATTGAATAAGAATTCATAAGCCTTTCAATGAGCAGACACGCAACAACACAACATAGAGCAATATGCGCTCTGAATGGACTGAAAACTATACTTGTAAGATTAACACAACAGATGTCCAGCAAATAACCTTACTACAAATTAAGGAAAGTGAAGGCAAATGCTGATTTCAAGGGAAGCTAGGTCCTAGTTATTGAGTCTAAGTACATGATCCACGATCTGAATTTAGCAAGATGAATTTGAAAGGCCGAGCCGTTATTTCAGGACAACTCTCATGGGATGATTTGAGTCATTTGAATGTTTTCCTGTTTGAATCGAGAAAGTTCAAATGTCGCAGAGAAAGCTTACTCTGTTATCTCGTTTCTTGTATTGACAGAATATGAACTATCTTTTGGGAGACCAAACTTTGTTGCAATTTTTTTTCGGTACAAAAGACAGGCTGGTATGTATGTTCCCTGTTGTAGATTGAGCGGCACCACCTTACTGGCTCTTTTGTTTTCTCTACAGCTGTGTGCGAGATAAATTTCAAATGATTGGCTGGTAGTGCTGGCAAAAGCTTTCGCTGATTGAAAATTGTGTCCATTGCGAGCAGCATATCTTTTTATTTGTTTTTGTTGTACTCAAAAGAATTTGTTTATCATTCTGCACGATAAGCGCTCAAGATTTCTCAACACCGGGCTTATAAGGTCGTGTCAAGGCAAGCAGAGGCAGAGGTCAAAGGACAGACTGACGTAGAAACTGAAATTGGACCGAGTTGTACGGACGGAAAACATTTGGAAGTCGACTGCTATATATTGCAATTGTACCCCAGAGAATTAGACAAAACCAACCTGCCACGAACATTTTTGTAAGGCGCCAAACGTTCGGCAAAAGGAACTACACGGGATGGAGGGGGCTATCGAAGGTATGTGCGGTGGAAGGAAAGTCATGGAAGGGAAGTCGAGCAAGGAGCGGTGAGCAGGTATTGTTTGTGACAAATCGCTGAGTCAAAGGTCCGGTCCGGTCCTAACGGAAATAGATAAATTTAGTAGTGGCTACTATATATGGTACTCGTGAGAATAGTTTAGTGCCAACTTCCCCCAGAACTTCGTGTAAGGAGCCAAACCTAAAGGTTCGGCAATGATGGCTCGCGCGTTATGAACACTGAATCACTGACCATACTGTCTCCCCCATTTAATGTACTTAAGGTACACCTTTTCACCAGCAGGGAATTGACCCCAGTTTCCAGTCAGAAAGTTGCGAGCTTTGGGCCCAGGAGGATAAGGTAACGGTGAAGTGTGTTGATACAGATAGTACGCAATGGTGATGCAGAATGTGAGACTGGGAATGACAAATAGATAAGGAAGGGAAAGGAGTGAGCCTGTCATCGTCGTCAATGTGTTGCCTCCACCTTGAGATTTATGTATGTAGTTGATATCAGGACCCTAAAAAGACCGAATACATTTCATGAGGTTGGAGCGTTCACCTTACTCCGATCCGTCAAGACGGTCACATCATACTTGGCGTAATTTTGAAACCCGTGAGCTGCTTGTGATCAAGTATTCAGAAAGCTAGGCAAAAAAAGGATTCTGGATTGACTTTATTGTTAAGGTCTTTGGAACCGATCGCGATAGAACAGCAAAATCTATGTGACGGTAAGGTGACCATGATAGTGATCTTTCGTGCTAGATGTCGAAAATGCGTTCCACGCGCGTCGCGGATACCATTAGCGTGATCATTTTGGAGTCCGATTTGTAGACAACTGAGGCCCTGAGAAGATAGTGGTTTGTGGACAAGCAGAGGGGTCAACCGGCCATTGGATGAATGACCGAGGCTACTACATGGTATGTGAGGTTGCCTACATCAATCAGTGGGTTAGGGCGGTGGACGTTCATGGCATTCATCACAAGGATTTGTGGATGTCGACTTGATGATTTTGACCAGGTGCAAGCGTTCCTCGGGAATACCAATCCATGATGCTTCCAAGTGGGATTCATCTTCCTAGTTGAACGTTGAATCCTTGTGGGTCATCCACGACGGTGGCAAGCAGTAGTTGTATAGCAACCTCGAGGGTATTGACATTTTGTGATGGAAGGTAAGCAAGATGTTCTCTCATCATTCAGGATGAGGAAGTTGACACGAGAGCCAACCGATGTACCCATTTCAAAGTGTTCGGATGAGATAACGTCTTCGGACTCACGTGATGCGGTACTCCTCTTTCATCAGCACCAGCACGATCCTTGAAAGAGTCAGACACTCTGGGTCCTCGTTCCCCTCGTTTCTCCTCGTGCTTCGTTTTCTACGACCGACCTCACCCACTCACACTCGAAACAGACACACTACAATGCGAAGTCACTGTCCTGGTGAAACTTTCAATCCGCACTGGGCTCTCGTGTGATGGCCTATCCCACCCATCGCAGTCAATGCCCATTATACTACGGACCACTCCAAGACCTCTGACCAAGGAAAGAGTCGGTTTGCGATTCTCTCCTTCCTCTCCTTGGACAGACGCATCGGAGTGAGTCCGAAGACCTGTGTTTCCCTCTCACTCAGCAGACCGAAACTCCTTTTCACTCTATCTCTCGTCTGCTGACATCGAGGCGGCCTATTTGGACGATACCATCATACGCGAAGTCCAATCGAGCAACAGAACCATGGGAGCCTTTCCTCCCGCTGCCAAATGTTAATGCACTGTCCTCGCTGTATCCCGTAATCTCCATCAGATACCTCAGATTTGATTAATCTTATTTTTAAATTATTTTGTTCATCTGAAGTACAGCCTCCACCTAACGAGACATAAAACCCACTTGAATCCCAACCGATCTCTATCACAAGCCATGCCTGTCTCTTTCTATCCTGCCAACCATCCCTCTAAACCAGTCATTACCAGTGAGCAACGCCGGAGGGATACCACTCCTCGCGCCCTCCTTGAATCTGCTTGTTACGACCAATACGAGAAAGCTGATGAGATTCTCCAGTCCTCCTTTGAGCATCTTACAGAACCCATTCTTCCTCGTTCCAATGGTCTCGTCAATACCATTGTTGACGCATATAACCAGCACCATGCTCTTTCCTTGCGTCCCGATGATGTTTGGATTTGCATTCTCACGCAATTCAACTTCTTTGTCAATGCCAATGCAGAGACTCTGCGCTCTATCTTTGTCTCACATGAAGGCAAAAAGGAACTAACGGTCAGGGCAGTTGGGAACAGGTATACTGTAGATTTTGGCCACCTTGCCAGATCAATGACAGGTGAAATCGAGAGAAACCTCAATGATCCATCTATGACGGGATGGATCATTCCCAAATTCAGCACGACAACGCTGAACGACGTCGTTGTCTCCTCGGTCTTAATGATGTCTACAATGAAACAGTATTTCAGTTATACTTTCGAGCTGACGTGTGGAATTCCAAAGGTTACATTGGAAGGAGAGAAGGCAGACTGGGAAGATTTGCTTGCGCGGATTGAGAAGTTGAAAGAGTTTGGGGAGGAGCCTACCTTGTGGTATAATCTGCTTCGTCCCATCCTTACCCGGTTTGTACGTGCTTTCGACAACCCCAACGGCCATAAAAACATCGAGTTTTGGAACAAAGTTGCGCATTATGATAGTATGGGAAGTGGACCAACTTACCTTTCTGGATGGATCACTGCATTCTGTGCTTGGAACGAGGATGGTCAATGGATCGGAAATAAACCAGGCAAGGTCAGTTAATTCTTTTCCTGCGGAAAGCAAAGAATCCTCATCGCAGAACCCATTATTTGCGTAGGAACCGAGGGAAAATGAATATGCCATGGAACTTTCCTTTGACGATACGCGCTATCATTGGCTTGATTCCTCGAAAATTCCTGCTGGGTATGCCAGCGTTGATGTCAAGCTTGACGATAATGGGGAAATCTTCAATACTATCATGGTTTCTGGTCTCGTCGGAATGCGCGTGTTTTCTTCAAACGACAACAAGTTGTCCGAGAACGGTTCACGAGATGCTGTGAAACCATTGCCGGGCTGGTGGATTTTCACCAAACGGGACGGGCACCTTCATGGGAGAGGTAACGAGGAAGAACAAAAGACAATGGAGGGGATTACGAGTCCGACTTTAGCAGGACCCGTTCCTACTCATTATGAGTCGCAGGTGGCAGTGGAACCTGCCACGAGTTATATCCATTCAGCATATCATCAATCTTATCTTATACCATTACTTGCTACCTTACTAATTGGATTCTTAACCTTACGGCTTACACGGCCTCGTACCTAGTCTCTCCTAGACAGACAACATGACGATCAACCAAAGTTGATGTATGGTAGCTTCACCCTGAGTCTGTTGGGTTCATGGCAGAAGATGTATAGAACCAGTACTATGCATAATCTTATACAAGCTGAATTATTGGTATATGCTAAGTCAATGTCGGTCAAAAATGTTAACACTAGTAGTTGCTACTTGTACTTAGTTGTTACTTCTGAATGTCTCTTGCAAAATTACTGGTTTGAGTCATGCGAGGCCGGTCCTATAATACAAGTAAATCTGGACACACTCATCCTATATATATGTTAACCAAAGTCAAAAATACTGTATAACGCAGAGTGCTATATAGGAATTGACCAAAAAATCAAACTTGAAAGATGAATCTATTATTTCAACGTTGATCGGATTGACTCACTGCCAACTGGAGTCATTGTATCGAGTTATCAGCAAACTCGATGCGCAGCAAAGAGCTATGAACATCATCAGTACGCTGACTACTCATGAAGGGAAAATTTGACAAGAATCCCGCAGCGATCAAGTATGCCGACACTGCGCGTACGCGTAGTAGACTCGAGCCAGTCGTTCGCAAGAGTTGTGATGACAGTCGATCACACCGTCGGCGAAGCGACTGGAACGGAATCCGGCCTTTCTCTGAGGTCGCGTCAAAATCACGTGGTTGTTTCGACTTCGTGAAAATTCTTGCTCAAGCCGCAAGGGGTGATCTCTGTTTTATTGTCTTTGGAGGGCTTAGTAGAACGAAAAATGTAGATAATGATTGTGCATAAACTGTCATGTTTTTATTTTTTCAAGAACTGTAGTACTTGTCGAGATATGGACAAAATGAATTACAGTTTAAATCAAATAGGAGACTTTTTAATCCTACTCCTTTACCATTATCATTATGCCCTTCAAAGCAACGAAAAAAGACGAGGACACATCTTTCAAGCCATCCGGACATGTCAGCAGTACACTGAAGAAGAAGAAGCGCACTCGTTCCCAGACAGAAGTCAACTCTATTGATGCCGAGACACCTTTACCTCGTAGAAGGACAAGGCAATCCATATCTGCTCCAGATAGCACCGAAGAGCCAGTCGCAGCAAGCTCCTCTCATAGTTTGCAGCCTAGGAAGAGGAGAAGAGAAGCCAAAAGTCCAGACTCTGATATAGAGGCTGACTCAACGTTAGCAGATCATTCTTCCCAAGAATTACTTCCCTTCCGAGTCAATACACCCCATACACCCAATTCTCACAATCAAGAAGTAGCCCAACACGACATATCAGCAGACCCGCAGTCACCATCATTTCCCCCACAATCTCCCCCGCAATCACCATCATTTCCCCAGTCAGTCACTCCTCCTGACCTGGTACAGCATCAAGCCCCTCATTCCTCCCCTTTGTCTATATTAGACTCGAGTCCTTTCCGACCCCAAGGTGGCCGAAGTCGGGTAATGAATCCAGTTCGCAATCCAAAGGGCTTCAAAAAGTCGGAGGAGTATAAGCAGCTAATGGAGCTTGAGAGGACACAGCGAGAAGCTCGGCAGACTGAGCAAAGAATAGCGGTGGAGGAAGAAAGGCACAGGACAAAAGAAGCAGAGAGACTGAATAAGGTTGATAGGGCCCATGATGTGATTCAGTTAATTACCCAGCCAGAAAGCGAGAGTGGTTTTGGCTTTGAGTCGTTGAAAGAGTTTTTTGATAGTATGATGGATCGTGGCTCGGATTCTCAGATTACTGCAAACATATCGAGGTTTTGCCGAGACCACGGAGCAAGCCTAGCATCTGCCTATTGGATCGGTCGGAGGGTGCATACACCGAGTTTTTGGATGGGTATATGGCTGAACGAGTTCAGAAAGAGGGAGCAGCGATACAGAGATACCTCAGCCGACCTTCTGGGACCCCAATGACAGATGTCGTTAACCAGTTCTCCCTTGAGAAATTTCGTTCCGACTTGCAGGAGTTGGCACCAACAATATGGAAGCTTCTATTGAGTGCGGCTGTACCTGCAAATGCAACACAAGATGGAGGTGTGCGGCGGAATAAAGAGCTTGTTAGTATATTACCCCGCAATCCCCACATCACTGACTAATGACATCACAGGTATTCGTTTCCATTTGTGCAATGATTAGCATGCTTCGGTCGCAGAAGGCCAACAATTTTCAGGTCATTATTGGCTTTTTCCTTTTAGGGTCAGGTGCATCCAAGCGAGAAATCGAGGTTCTCCATCAAGCGGGCTTATCTATTTCCTACACTGCTGTCATGGAACATATACGACTTCTTGCGGCTGAAAACCTGGATTATGTACGAAAAATCGTGAAGGAGTATATGTTTTCAATAGTCTGGGATAACATCAACCTTGCATTTAGGGTGGAGTCCCAACGGCTTGGCTCGAAATCTCATTTTGATAATGGAACCACTGGCAGTCTTCTTCTCGTTGCTGACCCCGACACCGGCAAGAAAGTGCCACCCGGGACTCTACCCCTTCACATGAAATCTGCACGAACACGCACAAGATCAATCATTGAAAATCACGACTCCCTTCTTTCAATTTCAGCGGATGATGCCGTTGTTTTGCAGAACTGTCTAGTTTGGCAATTGAAAAGCATCGCTTTGGAGCATGAGTCGGCCTTTGGTCATCTCAAAAAAGATTTTGGCGAGTGTCCATCGGTTGACCAAATCACTCCCCATGTTACCGAGCATTACCCCCTTCCAGCGATGCATATCGATGAGTCCAGTCTAGATGGTACCATCGAAGTTGAAGATACTATCTTCAAAAACTTGCATTTCTCCAATAACGACATGCGAGAACATGGTCTATTATTTGAGGATGGTGATTTACTTACGGATTCACTGAATAGCAAAGTGAGTTTAAATTTCTACATCGTTTACTGAATCAATAATCACTTTTTGTCTTAGGTTGAATCGGCACGCCGTAACAGTACTGAGCCTATTGAGGGCAGAAAGGGAAATATCCGCCGCTATGGTCTGTTCCATCAGAAAATGGCTGGCTGTCGTATGGTTATTAATGAGCACTGGGGTAAGCCTAATGGGAAACCGGGTAGCTTGTGGTGGGAGCATACACAGTTATTACACCGGAAACCAATGGTGGCTGGCTGGCAATCAAAAAAAGCAGCCCCTTGGAAGCCGTCACACGAACTCATACAAATTTCACTTGCCGCTCATGTTCTTGATGGATTCCGAATCTATTGTAGCCACCACAACTTCCAGGAATGGGCACAACAGGTAACTATGGACGAGTTCAACTCGGTGGCACTACAGGTCTACAACAAATTGTTTACTTCTGCTGCTTACGAGGAATGTTTGGACTCGGAAACAAAGGATAAAGTTTTTCTCAACTCAATTCTCTACAACCGCGATGCACTACTTTACTGGCTTTTTTGTATGTCCATCAAAGCGGGAGATATTGGTCGAGTGGTGTTGGTCTTACGAGTATGGATGGTTATGATGAGGACCCCTAAAACTATGCCGAAATATGCCGATGCAATTTTTGAAACACTTGGTCGCCTTCAATCTTTCAATCCAGTTTTACGGTAGTAGATTTCCATGTTTATCTATATGTTGAACTCCGGGTACTAACAAGTATTCACAGCAAGTTTTTTCTTCACAATTGGCTTGTGAATCTGACTGGAAAACCATTCCGATTCAAAGAAATTGACCTACTTCAGGAACATTTAAACTTTTGGCTCAAGGTATGTGGACTATAGCTTATTCGTTCCTTGTGTTTTGAATGGTATATATTTTTATTAGATCATATACAATGCCAAGGGTGTTAATAAGAGTTGGAAATGGCTGGCAATGATTTCCGTCTGCATCTACTCACTTCGGGATGCAATGAAGACCGTTCAATCGGCTTTTCAGATTCCCTCCTTAGGTGTCAGACACACGGTTCCAGACATGAGTGCAGAGATCAGTCTCCTCGCCGATAACTTGAAGAATGAGAAGACCCAGGAATGTGTTGTCACTAGAGATGGGAATGACTCCGTGGACTTGGTCCGTGATTTATTGGCAGAGGGCTCGAAGTACGCAAATTCCAAGTCAGCATTTTCAAAGTTCAAGAAGTCGACGGATATAATTGAAAATCTTGGGTTCCAAGAGGGTCTGACAGGTGTTGTTGATGAGAGTACCGAGGATCAGCTTGGAGAGGAAGCAGACGACATTCTTGATTACGAACCTACTGGTGAAGATCTATCATTGGATGCAGAGGAACCGTTATATGATTTTATAGATACATTAGCACCAGAAAGTGCAGCAGATGTATAGTACATGTTTATAATTTACATATCTGATATAACGAGCTCGGAATTATTTAGTGAGATATTATACTTATCAGCCACTTCGTTCAGTTTTTGTGTAAAAAAAATTTCTAACTCTTCTGCGTCTTGGTAGATTTGTGAACCCGGCTCGTTGAATGTTTTGGCATTTGAAAACATTGTATACCATGCATCCGAATATTGGGACAGAGTTGCAAACCCTTTGGCTGGCCCTCTGTTCATTAACGCCTTAATGTTTGACATCGAAATCGGGTTCTCGATCACTTCATAGTATGCAGGATAGGTCTGTCAGGCATGATGAGATATGCAAATATTATTGGCATGAACAAAATTAC
The DNA here is from genome assembly GCA_004369135.1 of Dendrothele bispora CBS 962.96. Classification (NCBI taxonomy): domain Eukaryota; kingdom Fungi; phylum Basidiomycota; class Agaricomycetes; order Agaricales; genus Dendrothele; species Dendrothele bispora. The sequence goes on from ML179494.1 coordinate 9,161, forward strand.
CGTTTTGCGAGGAAGTCTTAGAAACTCCCTACATTTCCTTTCTGCTACTTCCTTTCGATTCTTCCCTCGCCCCTCAATAACCATCTCACCAGTCGTCAGTTCATAAACCGCGTCCCAACATTCATTAAAAACCAATATCAATCGACGGCGGTAATCTTTGTCGGATGCATTGATAAGTTGTTGGTATGCACGTTCTCTTGCTGCGGCCTCGCGTGCTTGCTGTTCAGGGTTAGGAAAGAGCTCAGACTGCTTTGTAACTATTCCGACTACTTCAGATCCATATTGAACAACACCAAATTGCCACGGAATGATAGAATGAAAGACATCAATGCCATACTTAACAACAGCCCCTGGCCGTGATGCGATCCTTTCAATAACATCATCAGCAAGAATTTGTCGCCCAGTGATAATTTGTTGATTTGGATAATCTTGTGAGATGATGTGTGATCTCCAGGAGCGCAGAGCCTTTTCAATCGCGTTTTTGAGTTGCTCTGTAGGGGCGCCGAGCCCTCTACCTGCACAAGTAGGATGGATTGACTTGACAGTGATAAACTCAGCTGGAAACAAGTCTGGATTGCAGTTATCACAACATCGAGCTCCAAGAGGTGCTGGGAATAGTGACACTAGGAAAAATAAATTACACAGAAATATAAACACGTATATCTGCTCACTTTTTGATTCATTCCCGAAAAATTCATTCCATGGAATACGGCGACATTGATTGGTGGCGATAAAACATGAGAAAAAGCGCCGGTCTTTTGCTTCAATTGCCGAAGTTGCAGCCTTCTTCCGACCACGTCGAGATTGCTGGATTTCAATCTGTGGTGAACCAATCACTTCCTCATCCTGCTCCTCTTCAATGTCGATAGCTGCAATTCTATCCATAGCAGGAAAATCGTGTTCATCATCTGGTGCTGACATCTCATCCCCATCATTAGCCCCATCATCTAATTCCTCGTTCAACTCGGACTCCACAAGGTGGCGCGCATATGATTTTTTCGTGATAAAGAGAATAACTTCACCGAGTTCAGTGAAATCTCGAGTACAGCGACCGGCTTTTTGTACAAACGAAAGGAATGAACGCGGCTCTGTCCAAAGAATGACACGTTTAATCCCTCGGAAATCCATCCCCTGGACAGTCCGATTGTACTTGAATAATTGAATAATGATTTACAAGCAAATAACACGCACCATTCCCAACGCATCGGTAGCCGAGACACATCGATAGAATCCACTCCGGATACCATCTTGAACTATCTTCTTTCGTCCCTCATCAATACTCCGATGATAGAATTCAAATTTGTCAGGAGGTATACCAGTAGTCGGTGGACAGTGATCACGAAGGAAATCTTGTATCTCCTCGGCAACCTGGCGTTCATTGGTGTATATTAATGTTTGAGGAAAGTTTGTGGCATCACGGAGATCAGGGAGAAACAGAAACATGAGATCAGCATAGGTATTTTGCGGGTGCTGCATGATACGGACGGAGAGTGCGACATTGGGTTTCGCATTTGAAACCGCAACATGGGCACAATCTCTACCTAGACCAAGTTTGTATTGGATAGATAGGCGAACCTCGTTAGGCATGGTTGCAGATGCAACAAGGACAGGAATAGAACTGGGAAGTCTGGCCCGAAGTTTGCCAAGGTCGTCATAATGCTCACGGAAATCAGGGCCCCATTCGATAATACAATGCGCTTCGTCAATGACAACTGCAATACAGCTATCCTTGAATACAAAATTTTTTAGAACCTTCTCATGGAACTCTGAAGACAGCGCCTTTTCAGGGGACAAGAAGATAACTAACTGGTGTACTCGGATCCCATTGAAACTATTCTTAGTTTTTGAATGGAAACGAAATTCATAATGAGGTGAAAAGGGTAAAGTCAATAAAGGTTACAAACTAAAGAGTTAGAGAAACCGTTTAGAATTTATTATGATGACGTTGTCTATAAATCTGTTGTACTGACAGATACATTCGATTTAGAAGTTTCTTCGGTAAGAGAAAAGGTACAGAGTGTAGGTAGTGGGAACTTTTAAATGACAACCTCTCTCTAAGGTCCATAAACCTCCTTATATCTAGATGGATTGATGACTGGAAGGTTTTGCGACTGTTATAGTGAAAAGTCTAGCAGGGATTTTTTTCCAGAAACGTCACTAACATCGTCATACCTGTACTCGAGAAAAAGATACGTCTAAATGTAAATTGATGAGTGGGACTCAGTGGTATTCGTGTACGAATGACACTGTATGAAAAGGGTTACGAAAAAACGTAGGGACACTCTTTTTTGGAAAAGACGTGTCATTAAATGACTGAGTTCTTGGTGATTTTTATGGTTGTTTTACTAGTTTCTGAAAACGAAGGATGGAGTTTGGTAAACATATTTCGACCAATGTACTAAAAAAAGTTAGATCCAAACGTAGGGGAACCCTTTTTTGTAAAGAAATGAAAGAAAGTCATTAGATGACTATAGAGTTCTTGGTGATTTCTCTGGTGTTTTGACTAGTTTCTAAGCCTAAAGGGTGGGGTTTGATGCGGATATTTGGACGAATTTACTAAAAAAACTAGGAATAGACGTAGGGGACCCTTTTTTAGTTAAAAAACGAAAGAAAGTGACATTAGATGACTATAGAGTTCTTGGTTATTTCTGTCAATGACTTGATTAAGTTCTAAGCTTAAAGGGTAGTGTTTGATGGGATCTTTGGTCGAATGTACTAGAAAAACTAGGAATAGACGTAGGGGACCCTTTTTTAGTTAAAAATCGAAAGAAAGTGACGTTAAACGACTATAGAGTTCTTGGTGATTTCTATAATGTTTTTACTAACCTACTAAGCCTAATGGGTGTGGTTTAGTGGAGTATCTTTGGCGAATGTATTGGAAGAGCTAGGAATAGACGTAGGGACCCTTTTTTAGTTAAAAAAGGAAAGAAAGTGACATTAAACGACTCTAGTAACACTTGACGCCTTCTCTGATTTTGACTATTCTAAACCTAAGGGCTGGGGTCTAATGGTGATTGCTTGGGCGAGTGTGCTACAAAAACTAGGAATAAACGTAGGGGACCCTTTTTTAGTTAAAAAACGAAAGAAAGTGACATTAAACGCTATAGAGTTCTTGGTGGTTTCTTGACTAACCTATAAGCCTAAGGGGTGGGGTCTAATGCGGGATCTTTGGGCGAATATACTAAAAACAGCTATGAATAGTCGTAGGGGGACCCTTTTTTAGTTAGAAAACGAACGAAAGTGACATTACGACTCTGCAGTTGTTGGTGATTTTTATAAGGTTTTGATTAACTTCTAAACTTAAGGCGTTGGCTCTTATGGGTATCTTTGAGTCGAATATACTAAAAAAAGCTACGAATAGTCGTAGCCTGACCCTTTTCTCGTTACACAACGACAGAAATTGCCATTAAACGACTACTGATTGTTCATTTCTCGTACATGTTTTGACTAACTTTTAAGCTTAAGGGGTAGGGTTTAATGGGGATCTTTGGATGAATGTATTAAAAAGTACGAAAAGTAGCGGCCGACGGCTGCTGAAAAAACGCATCAAGCGAAGTCTGTGTCGGGGATAAGTTTTTAGTGATGGTCTAAACCTCAGACACCCATTTAGACGTAGTCTAACAGTTCTCTAGGAATAGAATAGAGAGGTTAGAGTCCAAAATATTTTTAGTGGGGATCGAATCGATACAATAGAGAGGGTGTGGCCCAAAATCAGTTTTAGTGGGACATAGTCGGTGTTAATTGTGAGTACACTAATATAGTGTATTGGTATTAGGAAAACCCTTCCCGCGTTCTACCGACCCGGTTACCGGCTCCTGGGGGCGAGTTAAATAGGTCGATAGAACTTCAATTAGACTCCATGACTGGTACTGTAAACATCACATGTTTAGGGTGAACTCTACGTACATTTGTTTGGACAGGTTATGGAATGACGAGGATGGCATATCTGAGCTTGGTGAGAGAACGTTTAAAACTACTGTCAGCTAGTTTTAACAATCGCTTCGCTGACCATGCCTTAGGCCGTGAAAAGACTCCAGCGCAGTTTTAGTGCACCAACAAAACTGAAGTTGTTTTTTGGTAGGTAGCTGGCTCGCGTGAAAGAGACAAAATAAGGATACAAGTACCTTTCATCCATCTAAAGATCATGATTGTTTATATTCGTAGCAGTACAAAAGGCAAAAAGCTTTAAACGGAGGCAACGAGGAGATGTAGGCGTCATTCCAGGGTTACTGTGCCTACAAAGTGAATGGTGGGAGGAGGAGTGATACAGCTGGTCGCGTGCTGGGTAACTATGTCTTTCTGAAAGTTCCCGTGCTTTAGCCGATCGTCTTTGAAAACCATATTGTTGTGATGCTCTTGTAGTCCTTAACCGGCCAGTTTTAGAGTAAGAACCGTAGTCGTGGTACATACTACATGGGTGACCGCCGCCCTTTTGAGAGCGTAAGATAATGGGAGAAAAGATAATGACCCTTGGTCCTTTGCTTCTGGGAAGTACGGTCTTTCACCAAGAACAGTAGTCGGGAGAATGGCGTGAGTACCTAAGTGTTCGTCTTCTCAACAACTTATCCCCATAGGGTCGTCATCGAGAGGTAAGGTCCTCATTGTTATCGAAACTGCTCGATAAACTCCATACCTTTGGAGTATAACGTATACCATATTGGAATATATGAGAGAAAGGGCGTCTCTTGGTCATGGCTACTGGTACTGGTTGGGTTCAGGGCTTATTTTGGATCC
>ML179494.1:31847-63827 GCA_004369135.1 Dendrothele bispora CBS 962.96
TAAACACGTATAGATACTCACTTTTTGATTCATTCCCAAAGAATTCATTCCATGGAATACGGCGACATTGATTGGTGGCGATAAAACATGAGAAAAAGCGCCGGTCTTTTGCTTCAATTGCCGAAGTTGCAGCCTTCTTCCGACCACGGTGAGATTGCTGGATTTCAATCTGCGGTGAACCAATAACTTCCTCATCCTGCTCTTCTTCAATGTCAATAGCTGCAATTCTATCCATAGCAGGAAAATCGTGTTCATCATCTGGTGCTGATATCTCCCCATCATTAGCCCCATCATCTAATTCCTCATTCAACTCGGACTCCACAAGGTGGCGCGCATATGATTTTTTCGTGATAAAGAGAATAACTTCACCGAGTTCAGTGAAATCTCGAGTACAGCGACCGGCTTTTTGTACAAACGAAAGGAATGAATGCGGCTCTGTCCAGAGAATGACACGTTTAATCCCTCGGAAATCCATCCCCTGGACAGTCCGATTGTACTTGAATAATTGAATAATGATTTACAAGCAAATAACACGCACCATTCCCAACGCATCGGTAGCCGAGACACATCGATAGAATCCACTCCGGATACCATCTTGAACTATCTTCTTTCGTCCCTCATCAATACTCCGATGATAGAATTCAAATTTGTCAGGAGGTATACCAGTAGTCGGTGGACAGTGATCACGAAGGAAATCTTGTATCTCCTCGGCAACCTGGCGTTCATTGGTGTATATTAATGTTTGAGGAAAGTTTTGTGGCATCACGGAGATCAGGGGGAAACAGAAACATGAGATCAGCATAGGTATTTTGCGGGTGCTGCATGATACGGACGGAGAGTGCGACATTGGGTTTCGCATTTGAAACCGCAACATGGGCACAATCTCTACCTAGACCAAGTTTGTATTGGATAGATAGGCGAACCTCGTTAGGCATGGTTGCAGATGCAACAAGGACAGGAATAGTACTGGGAAGTCTGGCCCGAAGTTTGCCAAGGTCGTCATAATGCTCACGGAAATCAGGGCCCCATTCGATAATACAATGCGCTTCGTCAATGACAACTGCAATACAGCTATCCTTGAATACAAAATTTTTTAGAACCTTCTCATGGAACTCTGAAGACAGCGCCTTTTCAGGGGACAAGAAGATAACTCTAGGTTTTATTCGGGACTTGGGTCGGTCATGGTCATCGGTACCGGTTCTCTGCGGGAAAGAGAGTATATAAGGTTATACCATGTGTAATATGAGGTTTCCATACCTCGAATAGCTCGTCAAAGCTATTGTTACTCCTGGAATGGAGAGCTACTGCTGGGATACCCCTATTCAACAACTCTTCTGCTTGTGAATCCATGAGTGCGGTAAGAGGGCTGATGACAAGAACCACTTTCTGGCATGAAGGGTCTTCGTTTCCTGGTTCCCAGTAATAGAAAAGAGGGTAATAGAATGCGAGAGTTTTCCCGCCGCCAGTGGGTACATCATACATGGTGCTGATGCCAAGAATGAGATTTTGACCGGCCAATTCCTGATGTTCTCGTAGTGTTGTTATACCAAAAGTTTCTGCTAGCCGATTTCGTGCCCTTGAAAGTCTTTCTGTATCAATGGGTCGTGCGCTGGTCGACATAGTGAGGAGGAGGGTGGTAAGTGAAACATCCGTGTCATTGGGACCTTACTGCGGATGTAGAGGAGCAACGGAGGCAAATTTCGAAAAACGGAAAACATGACGATGCTTATATTTGTTAGTACTAGAAATCTACCTACTTTCCATGAACATAGGATACTAAAACAGAGAAAGTGCGCTCGGTCGAAGGATGGTTTTTTGTTGAAGTCAAAACAACCACGTGATTTTGACGCGACCTCAGAAAAGTGCCGGATTCCGTACCAGTCGCTTCGCTAACAATTTTGATCGACTGTCATCAAAAGTTTGCAAGTGAGTGGTTCGAGTCTACATGAGAGTCACGTACCTTGCCAAAGGGTCCGCATTTGACATCCTTCTCCCATGGCTATTATGTCCCCTCGTATGTCCTGGGCCAAGTCCCTTAGCAGCATATACTCATGAGATGGATTTGATTCTTCTATCCTCGCAGAAGCGACCCTGTACAAGCTTGAGACCCGATGAAGTGAATAGGGAGGCTAGGATATCAGATGAGTGTTTTTAGTAGACATTGATGACTTCAAGGTTCACAAGCGTAACCTCGAAATGTACTCCGAAGTGTTTGCAGATGCTACGAGTGCTACAGCTACCGTTCCTACTTCCATGCCCACGCCTACCTCTCCGAACTGGAACCGTAGAACAGCCTCTTTCCAACTCATCGTCGTCTCAAATCCACGACAACACCAACTCTCCTGCTCCTCGATCCAGCGAAGTAGTCCATCTATCCGAATCTTCCGCCATTTGTTTCTCGAACCCGATCTACGAAAGGTCGACTTCGATATAATCAAAGATCTAGTAGAGGCCGCAGAGAAATACTGTGTTATTCGGCAATGGGGCTTTCAATGTACGAATGAAGGCAATCAATTCTTGTCCATGGTCTTTACTCGTTACTCATCCCAAAGACAACATAAACCTTTAATGTCAGAGAACACATCCCTCTCCATCCCGTTGAAGTCCTACGCTATCAGACATAATCACGCCGAGTCGATAAATGAAAAAGCTGAAGGTACTTTGGAGTTTCCTCCCACCCGATGTTGCAGAGTTCCTTCAGAGGTATTTAGTGCTTTGGTGTGTTTTTTTGTGTCTTGACGTCTTTACTTCCCTCTTCATACCAAACAAACGGACGGCTTTTTGTTCCCTTCCCACTGCGACGGACAGATATCTTATCAACAAACATATCATGTAAGTGACTTCTTTCCGAAGAGTTTTTGCAAGAGCTCACCCGAAATCACGCTTCATCCTTTCATCCGTTCTCAACACAACGCACACAGTAGTAATAACAATTCAAGTAACGAACTATCCCAATAGGGGTGTCAATACCGGTATAAACATTGCGTGATGATCACTTCCGTTACTGGACCTGGGTCCGGGATTCATCTCTATCTTTTAGTCCCTCCCCTTCAACAATGAAATCGCTGGCTGGGAGAATGGGATTCGCAAGTCCAAGCTACAGCGTCAGCAGTGCCCAGGTCCATGAGGAGCCATTGTTGAGGGTTCCCCAAGCATCGTATTGCGCTTTCTCCGCTCTTCACTAGTGATCATAAGCAAAAGCACGCTGTGCCAAATTTAAGATAGCTTAGTTGTCAAAGTTTCTTCACGCACAAAGATCATACGACTGATTACCGTACTTCTTCCAAGCACTTTGCAAGCATTGATTGTCAAAACCCTGCCGTTGAAGTGTGTCTGCGGTACGGACGTATACGCCCAGTTCAAGGTGGTCAATGCTTGACTGGCCCCGATAAGACCTGGCACAAAAACCTAGGTCTCTGGTTCAGACAAGATCAGTTCCTCCCGGAATTGTTCAAGTTATTAGTGGTCGTCGCTCTCACTTCTTGTAAATTCTCCGCATTTGAACCTGTTTCAAGAACCAACACCTGTTTATCTCCGTCTTCCAATAAACGGTTGGCCACACTCAACCCGCTTTAGATATTGAAAAAATAGAATCATCGGAAGGTGAATAATTAAATGTCAATTAATATCTACTTACGCTGTTCCTCTCCCTATTATGATGGAGCCATATGCCAGCGCATTGACAACGAGAGGTAATCCCAACAAAGATGTTCGTGGTAAGAGCTTGTATGATCTCGAGAGGTCAAGAGCTCAGGCCCATATGAACACGAGACCTTTTTGTACGCAAGATCTGAAAAGTGACGGCACCGACTCGGAAGGTCAGTAGTTAGGTAGAAACAAGAATATAAAAGACCGTTTGCTTGCATCTGATATTGAGTTCAACATGTTGAATAGTGGAGTGGGAGATCGGCCTAGATGTGATATAGACCGTCGGAAGATGTATGAAAAAAAAACAGAAAAACGTCTTGGAACAAAAAAATGAAACTGGATTTCACGATTGGTATATAAGTAGTACTTGCCTGGTAATCAAGTTGGCACAGACGGATTGAATGGAAGAGCTCGGAATAACGAATGGACAAGCGAGATCAAGTGATCCTTGCTTCCTCCCGAGACAGAAGGCTCTCTGCCGCCATTATGATCGATAGTAGAGTTGTGCCCATGATAGATTTCTTGTAATGTGAGGGAAACAACGCTCTCCCGTGAGCGGAGAGACGGCATCACCGAGATATCTTCTAACGCGGAAGTCTCGATTTTGACCTCAAATTATCCCTCAGCCATTATTATTGGTGGCAGCTTGGAAAAAAATTGTCAAAACGATGAAGTTACGAGGCCCGGAACGGACGTTACCCAGGGAAGTCAAAAGCTTAATTGGTAAAGGTCTTGACAAACAAGACCACATTGGTGACTAAGCAAGGCAAAAAAACTACTCGTCCAGTCTCGTAATCTCGCTCTACTGGAGCAGTCGATTTGTTGGCACGGAGACGTGCTGTTCTTTGACGTGTCTGCTGGCGTCAGTAGTGGAGCCGCCTAGCTGTAAAGCCGATGCCAGCGCTCACGTCAACCCTCCAATCATCTTCCTGCGTCCTATTCAACTTGAAGCTTGAAGGTGACAGGCGTAACCTCGAGATGCCGCAAGTGCTACAGCTACCGTCCCTATCTCTATGTCCACAACTGCATCTCCGACCGGAACCGTAGAACAACCTCCTTCCACCTCATTCTCGTCTCACATCCACGACAACACCAGCTCTCGCACTCCTCAATCCAGTGAGATAGTCCACCTTTCCGAATCCTCCGCCGTCCTCGACCTCATGTATCAATGTTTCGATATACCTATCCCCAACCCCAACCCGATCTACGAAAGGTTGACTTCAATGTAGTTGAAGACCTAGCAGAGCCTGTGGAGAAATATCGTGTTTAGTCGGCAATGGGGCTCTCAATGTGAGAAAGAGGTGAGTATTTGATCCATTCACGCTCTTTACCTGTTGCTGATTCCAAGGACAGTGACATTACTCTCAATATCAGAGAACACATACCTTCCCACCTCGTTGAAGTCCTTCTCTACTTTACTACCCCAAGTTGATAAACAAAAGTGCTGAAGCGACATCAGAGTTTCCTCCGTTTCCAATGTTGCAACGAGTTCCTCTAGGCTCTAGAGGTATTTAGTGCTTGGGTGCGTCTTGGGTTGAAATCCTTACTTCCCTCCTTATACTCAATAACTGGTCTACTTTTTTCTTCCTACTACTACGGTCAGATATTTTATCAACGAACATAACATGTCCTCCTTTGCAAAGACATCACCCGATTCGGCCCAAAACGAAATCACGCTTCTTTTTTCATCCATTCTCAACAAAACGCGCATGCTAACCACTCAAGTAACGAACTATCCCAACGTGGTATGAACACTATGCAACGATCACTTCCGTGATTGGACCTAGGTCCAGGTATTCACCGTCTTCAAATTCCGGTTCCTCTCCTACAACATCCCCAGCTGGGAGGATGGGACTCGCAAGTACGGGTTACAGTGTCGGTAGTGCTAGTGGAGTCCGGACTCTAGCAGGTCTCGGTGGTCCCTGGTAGTCGTTGAGCTTCTTCCTCTCCTTCCTCTTCCACATCACCTCCTTATCATCCAACACCCTTAACCTCGGCTTCGTCCCCATCAACCCTCGACCTATTCTTCTCTACCCTACAACGACGACATTCGCTCGCCATTAGTGTCATAAACTTCGAGTTTTCCACGGGATGTTCGGATTGTAAACGAGAACGAGGGTATTGGATTCAGCAAGCCGAGAGGGATTGGAGGAATTGGAGAGAAGGGAAAGGGAGTTTGGTTGTTTGGTTGAGCGTGTCATCGAAGCGAGGGTTGTATTCCTAGTTCTATGTGCAAATTTAGTATGTATAACATATTTTGTCGGTTGCGTACGGCAGAGGAATACACTGTATCACTATTAGCTGATATGTAATAACTCTTCAACGTTCTATCGTAAACTCTGTTTGTTGGCTTGTAATGGCCCGTGTCTAGCATTTATGATTGGGGATTCATGCTATATGGTGTAATCAATCCTTCGCGATCGGATACCAGGCCAATGGCCTTCTAGGCGGTAACTTCAATTGACAGATACTACCAAAATACTCACTTTTCACGAATTGCTGGTCAACTCACGGTCATGTCCTAAAGAATGTTAAAAGAAGCATCAACTTATCTGAGTACCGCACACGAATCAACTGAATATTGGTCATTCTATATCTTGAATTCTGACAACCCAGTCCTAGTTACGAACCGTTGACAATAATAATAAATCTGTGGTTATAATAGCCACTTAGAACTCTTTCTCAGGGGTAATTTTCACGTTGAGTGTTAAAATCAGGGATTTTCGACAGGAGCAGCTAGGAAGGCACATGGATAAAAGGTCCTTACAATATAACAAGGAACGGAACATATATTGTGAATGAGTATGAACATGGTACAAAGGGAAAGAGAGTTTTCAAGTGATTTTTTACAGTTTATGTAACAGGGAAAAGCTGAAGTGGTTGGACATATGATTTTCTTAAAAAAATGCGGATGTGTGGAAATAGTTTGGTTCTGAGGAAAGGAGCTGAATGACCTCCACAAGCACTCACATCTGCTCCTTTGTCTAGAGGATGCAAAATGCCTTCATTCCCCAATATTTCATTACTGGGAGAGTATCTCAAGATTTTCCACCATATTGAACATTCAGATCTGCTCCTTTCTTCTGAAGAAGAGTCACCATAGCTATATTTCCCTGAGAAGTAGCTATCTGGAGAGCATTTCCATATTTTCCACCCTGAGAATTCACATCTGCTCCTTTCTCCAGAAGAAGCTCCACAATTGGTTTATTCCCTTTAAATATAGCTGCTTGGAGAGCATTTCCATATTCTCCATCTTGAGCATTCACATCTGCTCCTTTCTCCAGAAGAAGCTCCACAATTTCTTTATTCCCCCCATATGCAGCTGCTTGGAGAGCATTTCCATATTGTCCACCTTGAGCATTTACATCTGCTCCTTTCTCCAGAAGAAGCTTCACAATTTCTTCATTCCCCCCATATGCAGCTGCTTGGAGAGCATTTCCATATTGTCCACCTTGAGCATTCACATCTGCTCCTTTCTCCAGAAGAAGCTTCACAGTTTTTTCATTGTCCCCATATGCAGCTGCTTGGAGAGCATTTCCATATGGCCCACCTTGAGCACTCACATCTGCTCCTTTCTCCAGAAGAAGCTCCACAATTTTTGCATTTCCCTTAAATGCAGCTGCTTTGAGAGCATTTCCAAAATATCCACCTTGAGCATTCACATCAGCTCCTTTCTCGAGAAGAAGCTCCACAATTGCCTCATTCTTTCTATATGCAGCTGCTTGAAGAGCATTTTCATGATTTCCACCTTGAGCATTCACATCTGCTCCTTTGTCCAGAAGAAGCTCCACAATTTTTGCGTTCTCCTGAAATGCAGCTGTTTTAAGAGCATTCCCAAAATATCCACCTTCAGCATTCACATCAGCTCCTTTCTCCAGAAGAAGCTCCACAATTTTCTCATTCTTGCTATATAGAGCTGCTTGGAGAGCATTTCCATGATTTCCACCTTGAGCATTCACATCTGCTCCTTTGTCCAGAAGAAGCTCCACGATTATTTCATTCCCCATACATACAGCTGTTTGGAGAGCATTTCCATGATTTCCACCTTGAGCATTCAGATCTGCTCCTTTCTCCAGAAGAAGCTCCACAATTTGTTTATTTTTGACCTGATAGATAGCAGCTAGTTTTTTGTATTGTCCACCTTGAGCATTCACATCTGCTCCTTTCTTTAGAAGAAACCCCATAGTATTTTCATCCCTCCCAGAGTATGCAGCTGCTCGGAGAGCATTTCCATATATTCCACCTTGAGCATTGACATCGGCTCCTTTCTCCAGAAGAAGTTTCACAATGTTTGGATGCTGCTGATATACAGCTGCTTGGAGAGCATTTCCAAAATATCCACCTTGAGCATTCACATCTGCTCCTTTCTCCAGAAGAAGGTACACAGTGTTTGCATTATGCTGATATACAGCTGCTTGGAGAGCATTTCCAAAATATCCACCTTGAGCATTCACATCTGCGCCTTTCTCCAGAAGAAGGTCCACAGTGTTTGCATTCTGCTGATATACAGCTGCTTGGAGAGCATTTCCATATTTTCCACCTTGAGCATTCACATCTACTCCTTTCTCCAGAAGAAGCTCCACAATTTTTTCATTCTTCCCATATGCAGCTGCTTGGAGAGCATTTGCATATTGTCCACCTTGAGCATTCACATCTGCTCCTTTCTCAAGAAGAACCTCCACAATTTTTTCATTCTTCTGATATGCAGCTGCTTGGAGAGCATTTCCATATTCTCCACCTTGAGCATTCACATCTGCTCCTTTCTCTAGAAGAAGCTCTACAATTTTTTCATTCTCTCCACATGCAGCTGCTTGGAGAGCATTTCCATATTGTCCATCTTGAGCATTTACATCTGCTCCTTTCTCCAGCATTTTCACAGCGACTTCAAAGAGGTCACTTAGACACACAATATGGAATGAGTCTGGAATGTATCTACTCTTATCATATTTTATCCGCTTAAGCTCTATATCATAGTGATGTAGCCAGTGAATATATAATTTCTTCTTGCTGTCAAGGAATTCAACAAAAATTGAACAATCTTTGCACTTCTTCACCACAGCTGCATGTTTAGTCCAATACATTGCTGCATATTTGCCATAACTACTCAGTTCGTGCTCTCCTGTGGGAATTCCTTTCTTAGTGTCATTTCCACCATTCATCCAGTAAATCACACAGAATTGAGCCAAAGCCTCATGTGCCAGCTGTTCATTGATATAAAAGTTAGAGTCAAGACTGACTTTACCCATAAGAAACTCCTTCACAGATGGATGAGCCAATTGCAATTGCTTTTCCATGCCCCAATAACCATCAATAATCTTGACCAATGTTGATGGAACAACTTTATCAATTGTATATTCCAGCTCAGATGTACAATCTTCCCCATAAAACTTCTGCTCTTGAACATCAATTGCCAAGATTTCACTTGCCATCTCGATAGTCACTGGTCTGAATGAGAACAATATCCACTGTAAAATAGATTTAGCCTCATCTCTGTGGATTTCATCAATCCTTCCCAAAGCCTGATGATAAGTGTCCACCAAGGTTTTTGGAAGCTGTTTGAGTGCTGATTGAATGCCCCTCCTAGTACCAATCTTTTTCAAGACTTCAAGTTGGCAATCCACCCACCGAATCCTTGTTTATATATAGTTAAGTCAGTATACTATTTTCCATTATTCAATGCAATTTTACTTACTGTCCATGAGCTCCACTCATTAAACCTTCTTGAATCTGATTTTCCATTCCCTTGAATAGCCTTGCACCCTGACTTACAACCCTAGCTATATGCTTCTCAATATCTCCCATCTTTTCCTCCTTGTCCAGTGAGATCCCAACACCCTCACCAGGCTGACTGTCAGGAAGACACTGGGACATGGGATGTCGACATGAAACCATGATGTGCACATGATCCACCTTAAGCATAGCCTGAATAAATTTACCTACTCTATCCCCTTCTGAGCATTCATCCATTGCATCCAAGACAATATATGTTTCTCCTAAAAAGTTCCTCAGTAGCTCCGCTACTTCCTTTTGCATGATGTCAACACTGATTTTCCTGTCACCCTTTCCATTGGCTTCAAACAAAGTTCTGAGAACTGTTGGATTAAAACTTCTGTGTGTGCCTATTTGAGTCAAAAGGCTGGCGACCAGTCCCTTATATGTGGTCTTTTCCTTATTACTGTCAAGTGTGTTAAAATAATGATAGAACACTTCTTGATGTTTTTCCTCCAAGCAGGTGATGACATTTGTGCTAAACAAATGAATCAATACTGTATTTTTCAAATTGTTCAAGAAGTACCAACCACAAAAATGTCTTTCCTGATCCAGCTGAAAAGTTTTCAGTCTTAACTTCTCAATATATAGATGTACTACCAAACCTTGGCCTTGTAACCAGAGAATACCTCTATTATTTTCCCACTGCTGAAACCTGGCATCATTGACCAGCCACATTCCAGTATCTTCTGTTCTTTTACCACATGCATTGGCATAGTTGGAAGATGAGTCTGGAGCATCAAGCCATTCCCTAATCTTCTTGATGTCAAATCCTAGGGTAAAGTCAACAAATTACTTATGAACTGCAGTGATTGAGACTTTTGGTTTACCTGAACCATAGATGTATTGATCTCCTCTGGCATTATATACCGTCATATTCCCAAAGGTATTGCCCTGGCTATTGTTGAACATACTGTTTCCAAAATAGAGTTATACGGCTGATATGAATAGTGTAAAAAAGAGGTAATACCTAACAAATGGCTGATTTGTATCACCGGTTGCGGAGTCTGGATTGTTCATTGTTGACCACGTAATTCGGATTTGATGTGAATGCGCGTCGAAACTTGATGACCTAGAACTGAAAGATTATCCAAATGCATGTGACTAGGTGATTTATGCTGTCAAGAATTTAAGGTTTGGACGACGCGGAAAGATCCTCTTTCATCCAAACCTTAATTTCAGAATCCATTGATGTGTCTCCATCATATATGATGACGAGGCGTGACATATGGTTTTACTGTACACCACGGACTCATTGAGCGACTATGTCTGTTGGCCCCCAGGGGGCGGATTTCTTTTCGAAAAAACCAACTAATGTGATTCACTAGTACTTTTGTTCTTCTATCCTCGTTTAGACCTAAATTGGTGCTCATCTTATAGATTTCCTTACCGAATTCATCGCACATCCATTGTTAAGACAGGAAGTATGATAGTGAGAAACGGAAACTAGGATGAAAATGTACAAGATGCACATTCATTATAGAACTAATGAATAGTATGTGAAGTAGCATGAAGACACTGGACAAAACTCACTGATATTCGTCTGAAATGTTGGACTCTGGCAAAGAGACGCAAGAGTACCCGTGGAGGTGACGTTAACCGAAAGAACGCAGTGGTGAGATGAAAATGGGATTGTGCAAAGAACGGTCAGACGACTTTTACTCCTAACCATTGCTCATGCTTGTCATATGTGAGACTCACAATATTAGTGTTTCACTGTAGATGACGTAGTACTAATCTCTTAACAGCAATCGACCAATACGAAATCGAGTCTACACCACAAATTCGGACGCTGTCAAAAATCTCCGTTCAAAATTCAAGTATCTCGCACATAATGAATGAGCGACCTCTGCTTTTTTCACAGATTATCAGTGATTGGTCTCATTGTTTACGCCAGGTTAAAATCTAGTACTAGTGGGTATGCTTCTTCGAGCTTCAGTTCTCAGATCAATGTCGTCTTCCACAGTCGCAAAAGCAGTAACTAACTAGTTACGAGGCCGAATTTATGAGGACTCGTCCTTTCTGATCTTCGGTTGGCTGACTGGTTGTGGGCAAACCCATTTGGTAAGTATGTTATGTCATGCCGATGTTGCCGCACCGTGCAGTTTCTTCCATTTTTGGAAACCGGAATCAGTTATGGCCTCGTACCTGCCGTGCAAAGCGACGGCTCTATTCCTTCATAAGGACTTGGGAGATCCCCTCTACCACTGCCTTCATCTTTCCCTCAACCGCTTCTTCCATCACTTCTTTGTCTTCACTCAGACCTTCTCTTAAACTAAGAACTATAAAACAGCAGGAGCTTGCCAGCGAGTCCAGGTTTGCGGTCATGGACCATGGACCAGCTTCCCTACGTCACGTGTCATCTACGCACGGACCTTCCACAACCAAAGGGTCCGCATTTGACATCCCCTTCTCCATCAACTACATAAAAGACGACCGTTTGTCTTAAGACAAGACAAAGAAGCAATCCGATTGGCTGCTTGCCGCTTGCCGCTTAATGCTATTGATCGCGGTTAGCCTCGCAGCCGTCCGACCGAAGGGAGGGCGGCGAGAGTCTTGCGTGCATCGCGGGTAGCTGCTAGTGGCTACTAATAATGTCCCCTTGTACGTCCTAGGCCAAGTCCCTCACGAGATGGATTTGACTCTTCTATCCTCGCAGAACCGACGCTGTATGGAAACTCGATGGAATGAATCAGATGACTGTTTTGTCATCAATGTCTACCCTGGACCCCGCACGGAAGATGCTTGTCTCTCCCCACAATGTCCACCGGAAGTGACTCTAGTCGAGTATGCACGAGGGTTTTCAAATCCTGTGAGCGCTCCTCTCTTTCCTTTATCCGCTCTCTTCGACTCACTTGACTCGACTCGAAATTAGTCAACCGCCCTACCTCTGACATAACCTTCAATCTTCCGACTGCGTCCTGTTCAAGGTTCACAGGTGTAATCTCGAAATTTACTCCCAAGTGTTTGCAGACGCTGCGAGTGCTACAGCTGTTGTCTCTCCCTACCTGCCCACGCCTGCCTCTCCGACTGGAACCATAGAACAACCCTTTCCAACTCATCCTCATCCAAGTCCTCCGCCGTCCTCAACCTCATGTTCCAATACATGTATTCCCTACCCCAACTCGATCCACGAAAAGTTGACTTCAATGTAGTGAAAGATGCAGCGGAGGCCTGTAGCGGAGGCCGTAAAGAAATATTGCGTTTATTTGGCAATGGGGGCTCTCGATGTGCGAATAAGGCGAGTAGTTGATCCTTACACCGGGCGCAATCACCAGGGCAGTTGCAGTGCAACTGCCATAAACGCAGTTGGTCGGGCACCTGTACCGGCACCTGAGATTTTTGGCCTCATGTCTGGCCTCATGGTCACTTGGCACATGACTCGGCCATTACATGGCCCAAGTGTGACGATGTGTGACATATGTGACAGTCGAGGGTTCAATCCTTGTCCGATGTATTTTAATTTTCAGTGCATATGTTGAAAAATTTATCCTTGTATATTCATAATATCTATGTACAAATTATTTAACCTGTTTTTAAGTACATATGAGGCCTGATAACAAGCAAACAGGCCAACCTGTCAACTTGGTGTGTATAAAACCAATAAGCAGCAGACAACTAATTTGCACTATACAAATATTGTCTTTTTATAGGCTCTTTGGGACTTATTGGTAAACAGATGCAAGAAATATAAAACAGGATACTGTACAATCTACATTCAGTGATATATGTATTTTTGTTTGAGCACTTCTTCTATTGTATGGAAAATACAAGTGCATATGACATTAATATACTTGGTTTCACCTATCCAAAAATTGGTGCCAGGTGTAGTTAGGTATTGGAACAGTGTTCCAGGTTGAGCAGCAGTGTCCTGTCCTTGAGTGATATTTTTTTTGGGGGGGATTCCACAATGACACCCCATCACCGCTCAACCTGGAACAACATTCCAATACTTAACTACACCTGACACCAATTTTTGGATAGGTGAAACCAAGTATATTGATGTCATATGCACTGAAAATTAAAATACATCGGACAAGGATTGAACCCTCGACTGTCACATATGTCACACATCGTCACACTTGGGCCATGTAATGGCCGAGTCATGTGCCAAGTGACCATGAGGCCAGACATGAGGCCAAAAATCTCAGGTGCTGGTACAGGTGCCCAACCAACTGCGTTTAGAGCCTGTTCGGATCATGATTCCCAGTAGGAAGTTAGGTCATTTCTAAGCTTTTCTGAACATTTAAATGCACAGAAATGTTTTAAATGTTAGTTGGGCATTTAGAGCCATTTTTGTAAATTTTAGAGAATTTAAATGTAAAAAAATGATATTCTCGACATTTCTGTACATTAATAAAAGAATCTAGTTCCTCTTCCATTCCCTCCTCTCGTTTCCTCAATTCGCTCCCTCCTGAATTCGTTCCCTCCTCTTGTTCCCTCTTCTCATTCCATCGTATCAACAAGATCGAAATGGAACAAACGAGATCCCTAAAAACGGAATAAATAGAAAATTAGAAATGCATCAGATCTCACTTCGTCAGAGGGTCATCAGAGTGGACACTGAGTTAGACTCACGTATCGAGGTCATCATGATGAAAATCCAAAGGCCTGTGAAACAAAGTATAATAGAATTCATTTGACTCACTATATGCGCGTGTCAACTGACTATATGCACATATGCTATAGCACTATAGCCTATAGTTAGTTCAGACACGCATATAGTCGACTGACACGTACTCAAGCATTTCAAAGGGGAAGGTGTATGCACGCAGGCAGACGCAGGCAGCGACTGGATCAAATTAGTTAAGCGGAAGACCTGTTGAAGTGTATTACAGTATAGAAACCTACTTTGGCAACACTCAGAAAGAAGATATGACGAATGCTGCAGGAGTCGACAGTGGTGGTCAAAGAGAAAGCGGTGACACAAAGGTAAGACACCTCAAAATTTCTTGAAGTAGCTATCGGAGTACGCCGAAGAGGAACTTGAAATCACAAAATAAAAACTGTCAGGGAATGCGCAGAAATAAAATTGAGCGTCGTCATCTCCGGAAAAATTTAATCGCGAACTTGAAAACTGTACTCGGAATAGATCGAAGTTCTAAATCTTAAAATAGACTGGTTGGACAAAAATGGAGGTCTTAGAAATGCACGAAAATGAATATAAATGGAATAAATGTGGGGAAATGCGTCAAAAAAACCTAACTTCCTACTGGGCATGATTCATCCTGCATCCTGCATCCTACACGCAGGACGCTGATGTAAAATTCCCACGCGAGTGCACAGCCACTGCCTCGCACCACTTTTCTTACTCGTTGTCACAGAAAGTAACGGTCCTGTGACTTGACAGCACTCGAAAGTTTTTGTTCATTGCGTGCTTGAAGTTAGTTTTTCAACTTCTGCAGTGTAAACGGACTCTACAGATCTAAAGGAGTCATTCCCCAAGGTCTAGGTATCAGGGTTGTTGTGTGTGAAGCTCACTGTTCAAGAAAACTTCAGTCTTTGATGGTGTCCAAAGCATGAGAGACCGTCAATTCCACTCCCATGTCTCATTAGGCCTCAATTTAACACAAATTATCCCTCAACATGGCCTGGTCTTTTTCTTTGGGTTATCAAAACGCGAATGAAGCAAAGCGACACGTCGAAATGAAGAAAGGAGACATTTGTTACCAGTGCAAAAGCGCAAAAGGCAGTGGCTGTGCACTCACGTGGGAATTTTACATCAGCATCCTGCGTGTAGGATGCAGGATGCAGGATGATCCGAACAGGCTCTTATGGCAGTTGCACTGCAACTGCCCTGGTGATTGCGCCCGGTGTTATCGACGCTCTTTACCTGTTACTGATCCCAAAGACCATGTTACCCTCGATATCAGAGAACACATATCTTCCCACCCCGTTGGAGTTCTTTTCCCTCGAGTTGATAAACGAAAGCGCTGAAGCGACATTAGCCTAGTTTCCTCTGTATCCAATATTTCAGAGAGTTCCTCCAGAGGTGTTTAGTGCTTGGGTGCGTCATGATTTAACGTTCTTACTTCCTTTTCCATACTCAATGACCGGACTACTTTTTTCTTCCTAACGCGACAGACAGATACCCTATCAACAAACATATCATGTACTTCTTTGCAAAGAGTTCGCCCGATTTGGACCAAAACGACATTACGCTTCATCTTACATCCATTCTCAACACAGCGCACATAGTGATAACAACAACACAAGTAACGGACTATCTCAACAGGGGTGTAAATCGTGGTATGAACACTATGCGGTGATCACTTCCGTTATCGGACCTGGGTTAGGGTATTTGCCTTCATTTTGCGGCCCCTCTCTTACGGTAACGACATCGCCGACCGGGAGAATGGGATCTACAAGTACAAGTTACAGTGGGACTCTAGTAGTTCTCGGAGGACACAGTAGTCGTTGAGCTTCTTCCTCTCCTTTTCCCTTTTCCACTTCAACTCCTTATCATCCAAGACCCCCAACCTCCACTCCATCCCCATCAACCCTTGACCTCTTCCTCTCTACCCTACAACAATGACATTTACTTGCTAGCAGCGTCATGAGCTTCGAATCTCCTATGGGTTGGTATTGAAACGAGAATCAGGGTATTGGATTCAACAAGCCGAGAGGGATCGGAGGAGTTGGAGAGAAGGGAATGGGGGTGGGAGATTTGAGGAGTACCTACGAAGAGGGCTTCCTAGTTATACAGGCAGATTTATTGCAAAGAATGTATGTATATCGTAATTTGTCGAGTTGTACGATACTGTATTACTATTAGCTGATATGACTACACCGGTACCGTCTTCGACTTCTAGTAATGAACTGGCTCAAATTTAGCATTCACGACTTCAACCGACAACTGCTACTAAGACACGTCCACCTTTTCCGAGTTCTTGGCCGATTCCTGATCATGTCCTAAAGGAATATAAAAGAAGCATTGATTTGAGGACGTTTATTTTTTTACCACAACATGGTACTCCTTACAAATCAACTTGATAATTGGTTTTTTTGTATCTTGAATTCTGGCGACCCACTTCAAGTTACCAGCAAGCTTGACGAGACAGATGATGACGGGATGACGGTAAGTATCTAAGTATCATGTATACATCCATAATACATATGTACGTGAATACTTGTTTTGAACAAGCTTGACTCTGGCAATCGGAGGTTCCCTAGATTGCATGAGTCTGTGGTCCAGAACTTCAGCATTGGAATAGATAGATAGATAGATACATGCCACGTTCTACTACGGAGAACAACAAACGGCTAGATACAACGTACATGGCCTGATTCCCCTTTATCCATGTCTGTAGTTGTAATGCAAAATTGACCAAGTAGAACACCAGAGTCAACTGAATACTAAGGAGAAAACCTATTACTTTTATGGCAAAATCTTTCCCTCTTCAAGATAATGTAAAGTTTCTTTGTAGTTGCTCATGAAAGTACTTATACGAGCGGCTCCCGCTTTCAGTGAAAGTCCCCCGGTTTCATCCCACTGGGCATTTCCCCT
Organism: Dendrothele bispora CBS 962.96; assembly: GCA_004369135.1. Lineage (NCBI taxonomy): Eukaryota > Fungi > Basidiomycota > Agaricomycetes > Agaricales > Dendrothele > Dendrothele bispora. The sequence goes on from ML179494.1 coordinate 48,772, forward strand.
TTGCTTCGTTTGCGGGGATGGACTTTTGCATCTGAATTGATGTAGATCTAGAACACCTATCTCGTGAATCGTTGCTGAAGCGCTAGGCTCGGGAACCAGCCCTTTTGATGGTTTGAACCAGCGTCAGATCGATTCGTGTGCTCAATATCACACTGATTCATAGCGCCGTCGATCAAGGTACTTATTTCAGTGAAAAACACGTGAAAGTGAGTCGATTCTGTACTGAGGGCGGAGCGTTCAATCAACATGTACATCTGCAAGTCCAGTTGGGAAAGATCTCCCCGACGCTGTACACAAAGACATAACCATACAATATTTTTATAGGATCCTAACTGATCAACCCTTTGATTGTTAACCAACGCGGAAATCAATGAAAACCGAGTCAGGAATCTGTATTCAGGGCCATGGCAACTGAATCGTATGGATGTTACACTTTTTTCACGGGAACCTGATTTTTGCGTTATATGGTTGCGTGTTGCGTGTCGGATTTGCGTGTCAATATTTGCGCGTTGTGTGTTTTGCGTGTTTGCGTGTTTGCGTGTTGTGTTTGCGTGTCGGTATATCATTCCCAGGCTAATAATTTATAAGGCTCCAACCAATTAAATTACAATTACTCGAAATTCAGTATTTAATGGTAATTGGTTTTTAATCAATTATTAACCCATTATAATTTGTAATTAATAGGTTTTTTCTCTTCCTGAGACATTTGACCTGAAATTCCTTCTGAATGTCAAATTGAAGAAGACCATCATGTAGCCCAGCTCTTTGCACACATTACTTTTGAGTCATAGAGAAAAAGAGGTCAGTAACACATACAATCATCAAGTAGATCTGGGGCCATTGCTTCATGTGGCAAATATGAGGGCCAGTAATTTATTGGAAAAAGTTCAAAAACTGAGGGGACTTATGTTCATTGATCAATTCAAGTGCCCTCAGGTTTCTCTGATACTAACTGGGGTAAGTACCTGGGAACTTCTGTGGTCAACTTTAGTGAAGACAAGTCCCTAATTGGCCTCATAGTGAGAATTTGTGTCTGACAGTTACTAGACAGTGTCCGAATATTAATACTTGATATTTTAAGATGTCCATTCTTGAGTTAAGTAGCAAATAGATCAATGTTAAAATTTCACCAACTCTTATTCCTTGGGGCCTCAGCTTGTTTGGCTAAGTCCTCAATTGATATTTGGTAACCAAAAATTTCACACTGAAAAGCTCAAATGACAGAATTGAGAGTAAACAGTGTTCTCCTTAAGGGTTAAGGCCTTAAAGATTTTAAGGCTTAAGTGCCTTAAGCTGAAGCCTTATGAAATCTGGGTCAAGTTTTTAAGCCTTAAAGATGCCCTTAAGCTGCAGATGACTAATCAGGCCATGAGCTAGAATTTTTTTGACCAATTATCAGTGCACCACTGTGCCATTTCTGGCACCACGCTTATTGCGGTAATACGCCGTGCGAATATTGCGACTACGAGTGCTGATATTGTATCTTATAAGGGGAATATAAGGACTGTAGTGAGCCCTGAGCTGTCAGTCAAAGTGCGATATAGCTACTAAAGCTAGATATGGTGAAATGACTTCGGATTATTATTGATTCAAAGTTATTATGGCCTATGCTAGTCTCGAGATTGTAAAAACCTTCAATAATGACTTGGGACTGATGTCGGTGACTACCGATATCGGGAGGAACAGCATGTCGGACGCTCGACTTGTACATATTGTCACGATCCTAAGGGAAGGGGAAATGTCACGAACGGGAATCGAACCTTCAGCTTGATGCCGAGTTGCCACAAAGTGCGCCACATAGTGAGCTACTTACTGATCACGGACAACGTCTGGGCTAGGAGTAACCATGAAAATAGTGATCGATGGAAATCTAGAAGGACCGATCGTGGAGGTGTATAATAACCGTCTACCCATGTAAAACATCCACTAGATTGGCAATGATTGACGACATAAAGGGTACAACGGAGTTGCCACCTTGATCGAGGGGTAAAAGCTGTAAATATTGGAGTCTAGAATGGATCGACGTCTTACTGATACACTGCGGGGATCGAGAATAACATATCTCGGACGCAAAGCTGTAGAACGGGCGACCATAAGTTCCGATATCGTGACCCAAAGAATCAAATGTGACGAACGGTTGAACGGTTGCGATCGAGTACGATCGACTACAACGCAGAGAGCGAATATTCTGAAACAATGTAGTATTATACACGGACCGAGTACTATATCGAGTAGGACTATACCCAGTTTAGGTACTAGCGCACGGACAAGGACATTTAAATAGTTTCTTTTATTATATTTGGTCGGACTCTCAAGTTTAATAGTTTTTTTATTTACAGTAGTATAAATAGGGTCAAGGATTGGCGTAGAAAAGGCAGATTAGTACTGTGGACAACGCGGCTGTGATATAGGTCTCTCTACGGATATAAAGGATCCGGCTTGACCATACCAGTTGTAGTTCCAAGAAAGTCTAAAACCTTAAAATCGCATTCAAAGTCTGTTACCTTCGGGTTCAGCACCCTATATTGATTGGACATATTGTGTTATTTGACCTTTGATTGACTTGTTTGTTATTTGAACTTTGCCATTGTGATCTTGTTATTTGACCATTTGTTTGATCCATATTGTGTTGCCTTGAATTTGAACCATTGACCCATTTGACTGCCTATATTTGCACCCACATCCCCACACTCGAAACTTTGAACTTACACTACCTATATCGCTACAAAGACCTTGAAGGGTTCTGTCCTTTCAACTCGCATACAAAACTTGCTAGATCGTATACCTATACAGACTCACTTTTGTGGTGTTTGTTTTGGTGTTGTCTAGTCCCACACAGCAGATTATATTGGAGCCCACCGCGAGGGGGTTCTTTTGTAGCAAATTAACATTTGCTTCATTTTTGACTATCAATATCGATAGTTATAACTTTATAACGAACGACTTAACAAGGCAAAATTCCTCCTAGACGAAGTCATACTTCTGAAGGGACAACATCGATTGAAGCTAGTGATCCAGATTTGTTAGCGAGACAAGTACGAGTCTATCGAAAGTTCGTATCTCACTACACAGATAAAACACTTGCACAACAAATCGCAGCTGTAGCGAAGGCCGACGAGTCTTTTTATATGCAATACAAGAAACGACGAGAAGCTTTCTAAAGACCCACAAGGGACTCTCTTGAAGCTTAAACATCTCTACAACTTGTATAACGGTTTGAAAGTAACCTACCCAGGTCAACAACTTCAATCAACATCTTATTTACCACCAATATCGATAGAAATGTCTGAAACGAATGATGCACCACCTGCACAAGCCGCTCCGGCGGCGCCTGCAAAAACTGCTCAAGGAGGGAATCAGCCCTATAGCTTGATTCCTGACTATAATATATCGAGTGAAGCACTTAAGCAGCTTCGAAGTGATAAGCTGCTGAAAAAGTTCAAAGTGCCCCCTACTTTCGATAGTAGCAACCCAAGCCAACTGATGAAGTTCTTGGACGAATTGGAAGAAGTTTTCCAATATGCCTATGTCGTTGATGGAGATGCGAAGATAGCATTAGCCATCACCTATATGGAGTACCATACTCGTCAATTGCATAAGGGGTTAGCTAAAGAATGTGGGAAGGATTATGAAAAGTTCAAGGAAGAACTTCAGAAAGCCTATCCTGAATCAGTTGATAGAGGAAAAGGAAGTATGGCTAGATTGCGAGAGATCGTTAATCAACATAGAATTATCCCTATTGGACAGTATGAGCGTCTGCTCAAATACATCCGAGAGTTCAAGGTTGAACATGCGAAGTTAGTTTTGCCACCAGCAGTTATATCGAATGCTGAGGCGGTGAGATTGTTCCTTCGAGCCTTGGAAAAGGATTACCACAATGCCATAACTTCTCCTTTTGCCTAAGACTGATCCGTTGAGGTGTAAGGAAGATCCTTGGGATCTTGAAGATGTGATCACGGCTGCTTCTGAAGCGTGCCAGAATCATATATCGGTGATCTATGGATTCTATGGTGAAGACGCACCTGATGTGGAAGTACCGATATCGGTAGTCCCAAGACAGATTGTGACTAGAGGGTCGACTTCTCAGGTCTCCCAAAGGCCGCAAGTCCAGGTTAAAGTTGAATCACCTAGATCGGATGAACAGTGGCAGAAACTTACGAGTGATGTAGACTCTCATAGCGCGTATCTTAGAAAGTTACAGCATGAGATGGACCAAATGAGGGAAGCGACTCGAGGACCAAGAGCGTTGTATGTACCTAACAGGGGCAACGGAGGTCAGAGACCGTTCCATTGCTATATGTGCCAATCTACTGAGCACGGAGTAAGGGATTGCCCTATTCAGAATGAATTCATCGAAAAGAAGATCTTAATAAAGAACAAAGATAATAGGTTTACGCTCAAAGATGGTAGTCCAGTACCATATGAAGACGCGAATGAGTCTAGACAGACAAAAATTGAGAGCATCATAAGAGAGAAAGGCTGGGATAAGAAGACCCCCAGTACTATGATGTTTGCTACTGATTGGGAGAATGAACAAGCCTACCTTATGGATGAACCAAGATCGTCCACAGTAGCGATATCGAATATGGTAACGGTCGATTCCGATAGATGGTCTTACATGGTAAACAAGTTGGACGCTATTGACAATCGAGTTGTCACTATAGAGAAAGATAGAAGGTTGTACGACCACGAAGAGTCGGAAAACTAGGCGTTCCAATGATTGGTGCTGCTGAGACTTCCTCTCAGTTTGTTTCAAGCGGAGGAGCAGTCCATGAGGAGCGAAAGTCTCGAAAGAAGTTCGATGGAGTTGAGATAAAAACCAGAAAACCAAATAATCCTAACGTCTACATACCCCCTGGAAAGGTTAGAGAATGAGAAAATTCAGAAAAGCAAAAACAAATAATGAAACGAAATAGTGATGGGTCAGAAACTCGACCACAAGCACCGATATCGCAAGTGAAACCACCGATATCGAGTGTACCAATAACGAAGCCAGCTGCTAGACCATTTGCTTTGGTGAAACCTGTTAATAGGGAACAACTTCCGATATCGGAAGATAAAAATGAGAAACAGGACAAGCCAAGAGAAAGTAATGTGGATAGGTTGGTGGAGATAATAAAGAGTGATTCTCCTCAAGGAAAGGGGAAGACTCATCTATTCAAAAGCAGTCTAGATGAAGAGTTAGCAGAAAGGATCTTTAGAAATAAGGTTGAACTTGATACAGAGGAACTACTGAAGATTGCACCGGCCGTACGCAGGGCAATAATGAGGAAAAGTTCTAATAATAAGGTCAGAACCAGAAAAATGAAGGCCTTCGTACAAACTCTACCTGACGTCTATCAGGACGAGGAAGACCCGAAAGCTCCTGAGCCATTGACTTATTTCCGATTGAGTGATATCGAAGATCCTGGATGTGAAGTTTTGTTGCAAGCTAGAGATGGATTGACTGTTGGAGCTCTTGTACAGAGGGATTGCGTAGATCAGTTCAGGAAAGATCGACCTATCATTGATAGGGGAAAGAAAATAATTTCTGCTGCTAGTAAGGGTGATGACCTTCGAGTAGTATTCCCTTATATCAATGGTTGTGATCGTGAAGTGGAAGCTATATTGGATAGTGGGTCTCAAATTGTATCTATGGATACCGATATCGCTGTCGGACTAGGTATATCTTGGGATCCGGACGTGGTCATCCATATGCAGAGTGCTAATGGAGAGCTGTCTCCCACAAGGGGATTAGCTAGGAACGTACCGTTTAACTTTGGGAACATAAAGGTGTACTTACAGGTACATATCATTGATAAAGTACCTTACCAGGTATTAATTGGTCGACCGTTCGATGTCTTGGTAGAAAGCCAAATAGACAATCGGAAGGATGGGGATCAATATATTACTATCACTGACCCAAATACGGGAGAAAGAAGTCAGATTGGGACATTCCCAAGAGGCTTTTCCAAACACGCCCAAGCTGTCAGAAGGAAAGATATTCCACCTGAAACTGTTGAAGTGCCGATTGAGGAAGAAACGAAGAAAGATGAACCACCGCCTGAAGGGCCAGTGCCTGACAAGGAAGAAGTGGAAAATGTAAATTTTCTACGGACCTCGAGGAACTTTTAGATCAAAAGGGAGAGGTAGCGGTTGGGTTGTCTATAGATAAAAACGGAAAAATAAAAATAGACGGATACAGATTGCCAGTTGAAAATCAGTTTACTCAAACAGAATTGAGTGAGGCTTATGTCTTAGCCTCTAAAGATGAAATAAAGAAGACAGACCCTAAAGCGGGTGCCAATATCGAAGCTTACTTGAGTCAGTTCAGTGCCGATATCAGTACTTCGTATACAAAGGAGACCAAAGATCAAAGTGAACCTTCGATATCGTCAGAAAAGAAGGAAGAGTCTCAATATCGGTCGTCGAACTCCCGATATTGCCAAGAAACCAAACCTCAAAAGCGATATAAGATGTTCAAGGTCTATGGCTCAAGGAAATATAAACCTGTAGGAGTCAAAGTCAGACCAGTAAAGACAGAACTACCTACAGAGTTTCATATTAAAAGAGAAATCATAGGTGATCCACTAGCTGGAATGCCTGAGTTACCAGTAAATCCACCCACTTTGCAGAGGTCAAATTTTGCTGCAATAGAAATGTGAGTAGAAAGGCATTAAGAAAGATGGAGTTTACTACTCAGAAAACAATGTATTTCTTGTCCAGGAAACACATTTTCTCAGGATACTCTTTGTTTCTTGTACAGGAAACACATTTTCTCAGGATATCCTTTGTTTCTTGTACAGGAAACACATTATTCCAAAAAACAATGTATTTCCTGTCCGAGAAACAAAATACCCGATTTTATTCTTTGTTTCCCTCACAGGAAATACATTATTTCCTGAGTGGCACAAAGAATATTTCTTGGTAATTTTCTTATCTCATTTCTTGTGCATGAAAATTTGGGTTTTGCAAAGTGACCAGAGTTTACACCTGGGAAGAGGTATACTCAAGAACGAAAGGAAATCATAGATCAAAATCACCCTGGTGATTTTCTATGGCCTGAAGAAAGGAAATTGTTACATGAATTTATGAAACTACAGGAAGATGGTTTTGCTTGGTCTACAGAAGAGGCAGGGAATTTCCGTAAGGATTTCTTCCCTCCTGTGAAATTCCCAGTAGTACCGCATATACCGTGGGTAGAGAGAAATATTCCTATCCCACCTGGAGTTCACGAAGAAGTGTGCAAATTAATAAAGGACAAAATTGACGCTGGCACTTATGAACCATCCAATGGATCCTACCGATCTCGATGGTTCTGTGTGTTAAAGAAAGATGGAAAGCTCAGAATAGTGCATAGTCTTGAACCATTAAATAAAGTTACGATACAACATTCAGGAGTACCACCTGCGACTGCCGATATCGCGAGAAGTTTTCGTGGTAAAGCGTGTCTGGGGACTCTGGATATTTTTGTTGGCTATGACCATCGATATATTGACGAACAATCTAGGGATCTGACTGCGTTTCAGACACCATTTGGGTTGCATCGGTTGGTAAAGTTGCCTATGGGATGGACGAACTCAGTTCCGATATTTCATGATGATGTGACTTATATATTGAAAGATGAGATACCCCATGTTACTATACCATATGTGGATGATGTCCCTATCAAAGGACCTGCTACTAGGTATGAGACGGCAGATGGTGGGTATGAGACTATACCAGGTAACCCTGGAATCAGAAGATTCGTATGGGAGCATATGCAAAATTGTAATCGTATTGTACAAAGAATGAAGTACTCAGGAGGTACCTTCTCTAAGGCTGGACACGGATGCCGGTTTTATCCCGGTACCTGTCAGGTTATCCGTGGGAAAACCTGCCGGTCCGGATAAAAAATTTATCTGCAACCTGCAGATACAGATACTGCCGGATGCGGATCGAGATTTTGGGAAATCTTGAAAAACCTGCAGGTATCCGGCATCCGTACATAGTATATTTTCACTGTTTCACACTCAAAATTCATGCAGAAAAGATTCAAAATCACTTTGAGATCAATATTTTCACTTGCTACTGGCTGCCTCTAGCTCTGTACCATATACAAACATGTTATTTTAGGTTTGAATTCAATATATTCAATGGCATTTTGTATCTACATATATATCAATAGTTGAGGTTTCAATCTACTTAGTTAGTAGGTCAATCAATTTCAGTTAAGATTATAGCCAACAGACCACATATCAATTTGTGTTGTACATCATTCTGAAGATACCAAGAAGCCAAACATTTTTCATTTCTAGAAGTAATCACACAAACTTCTTATTGGGTAGTTATTTGTGTTTTTAGAAATTGTGGCACCATTTGATATAAGTGGAAAGGTTATATAAAAAAATGTGAAACCTGATCCTGTGTGTATACATTGATGATTTGCACAGATTTCATTTCTAGGAGTTGTTCTCAAACTCAATATTTGAAGGCAAGAGTGCAAGAATTTATGAATCTATGGACTAAATCAGAAAACTGCTACAGCAGTGTGACTTTGAGCCTGCCCCAAATGTTGCATTCTCAAAAACAGCAGAGGGATACCAAATAAAACAAGTCACACTGTAGTAGTAATTTTTTTTTTTGATTTGATAATGTACATCCATACATTTGTAGTTACACAGGATTTTTAGGGCCTTTTTGTACTTTAAATATTGAGTTTGAGAACAGCTTCTAGAAATGAAATCTGTGCAAGTCATCAATCTGTACACACTGGATTAGGTTCCACATTTTTATATATAACCTTTCCACCTATATCAAATGGTGCCACAATTTCTAGAAACACAAATAACGACCCAACCAGAAGTTTGTATGATTACTTCTAGAAATGAAAGATGTGTGACTTTTGTGTATCTTCAAAATGATGTACAACACAACCAAATATGGTCTGTTGCCTAACTGAGAATCATTGACTCACTAAATAAGTAATAATAGATGTTTTATTATTATATATATAAATATATGGCTTTGATAACTGTATATGATTAAATTTTGTAAGCAGACACTCAATACCTGCAGGTTTATAATATCTGCAGATGCAGATATCCGGCATCTGTGGATACCTGCCGGTCGGATGGACCGGATGCAGGTATCTATTGGCCCGGATGAATCTGGATGCAGATAGACATTTTTTAAATGAAAAAACCGGCAGGTTCGGATGACGGATATCCGCGGATGCATCCGTGTCCAGCCTTAACCTTCTCTGGCAAGAAAACTTTCCTCTGTGTACCAGAAGCAATGGTTGTAGGACATAGATGTACTTATGAAGGTAGCAAACCCGATAATAAAACAGTGGAGACTATAATGAGCTGGCCTACTCCTCAAAATGTATCTGAACTTAGATCATTCTTGGGGACAGCTGTTCAATTAAGAATGTTCGTAAAAGGATTTGCTGAAATTGCTTCCCCATTACACAAACTTACAGGACACGTACCTTGGGAGTGGGGCGAAGCACAAGATGTAGCAATATCGAAGATAAAAGAGGCGATATTGAATGCTCCGGCTCTCAAACCGGTAAACTATGACCATGAATTAGGCATAACGTTGGCTGTAGATACTTCATATATGGCTGTGGGATATTACTTGTATCAACAAGATCCTAATGACCCTAAGAAGAAGTACTATAATCATTTTGGATCTATAACCTTGAATGAGAGGGAGGCGAGATTCTCCCAGCCAAAAAGAGAGCTTTATGGGTTAAAGTTGGCATTAGAAGATGCTTACTATACTACCTATGGGTGTAGAAAACTTACAGTGGAAACGGACACAAGCTACATAAAAGGAATGCTAGATAATCCTAGTTGTGGCCCTAATGCTACAATAAACAGATGGATAGAAGAAATAAGGAAGTACCATTTTGAGCTGGTACATATAAAAGGAAAAGCCCATACCTTGGCCAATGGCTTATCAAGAAGACCGCCGAGTAATAGCTCTTTAGAAAGACGATTACCGCCTACCGAGGAAGACCTCATGGATGAAGATGATGGTACACCCATCTTATTCAGAATGGGCGATGGCGAAGATGATGATCCTTATGACTTTGAGGATTTCAAAGCCGATATCGACACCAGGGGTGGATATTTAAACACATTGGCTACCGATATCGATGATTTTGAACTCGATATTGAACTAGAAATGGATGAATATCGGATGCAAGAGTCGAGAAGAGCAGCCATGCAGCAGAAGTATGGTGTGGCTCAATTCACCAATGTTTGGATGATGCCACCTTCCGATATCGACTGGGAAAAGATGCATCCTTATACAGAAGAACATAGATCGGAAGTCACTTGTCGTCTAGATGAACAGTTGCCTAAAATAAAGGACTATTTGTCTAATCCTGAGAGCAATGTATTCACTGACCTGAGTGACAAGGAGAAACAAGTCTTCAAGCGGAGAGCTTCTAAGTTCTTTGTGGATAAAGAAGGGAGGCTATACCGTAGGAAAGAAGAGAGTGATCAGCAACCTCTGTTGGTTGTGCCGAAAGAAAAGAGAATGTGGATGATGCACGCTGCGCATGACAATCTTGGACATAAGGGTACTTTTGCGACTAAAGAATTAATATCCAGAAGGTTTTGGTGGCCCGATATCGAAAGAGATGTCAATTGGTATGTGGGTTCTTGTCAAGCCTGCCAAGATCGGCAGTTACAACTTGTCAAAATACCACCTACAGTCACTTATACACCTGGGTTGTTCCAGAAGATCCATATAGATGTGTTTAAAGTGTCACCTGCGAGTAATGGTTGCAAAAATGTCGTCCATGGAAGATGTGCTCTTTCAAGATGGTCAGAAGGTAGAGCATTGCGAAGTGACAATGCGAGATCGATAGCTGAATGGTTCTTTGACGATATCATTTGTAGATGGGGTTGTCCAGAGGAAATAGTCTCTGATAATGCTCCTCAGATGATAGCAGTCTTAAAGTGGCTGGAGGATAAGTATGGGATTAGAGGCATAAGAATCTCACCATACAACTCCCAAGCCAATGGAAAAATAGAACGTGCACACTTTGACATAAGGCAAGCACTTGTTAAAGCAACAGGAGGTGACTTATCAAAATGGTATTGGTTTTTGAAGCCTGTGCTTTGGGCAGATAGAGTTACAGTAAGGAAAGGCCTTGGCTGTTCTCCATACTTCAGGTGCAGAACCGATATTGCCACTAGATATTGTCGAATCAACTTGGTTGGTTAAGTTGCCAGATTGGGTGTTGACACAGGAAGAACTTATTGGATATCGTGCTCAAGCCTTGGCTAAACATCGAGTACATGTTGAGGATATGGTTAGGAGAGTTGATGAAGAGAAAAGGAGAGAACTTAGAAAGTTCGAGAAGAAATATCGTAACGTTATCAAGGACTGGGACTTCAAACCAGGTACCTTGGTGCAAGTAAGAAATACAAAGATTGAAAAGAGCCTAGATCGTAAGATGTTCCCTAGATATATTGGGCCTATGATTGTTATAAGGAGAACCAAAGGAGGTGCCTATATCCTTGCTGAAATGGATGGTGCCGTACTGAGGGAAAAGGTTGCAGCGTTTAGAGTCTTACCCCATCATGCGAGGTATGAACCGATATCGCTACCCCAGAACATTCATGACTTGATAGATTTGGATACAGAACAATTGCGACAGATGGTTGAAGAGGATAGTGATAGTGATGAACGATGGGACCCTGGCAAAGACTTTGTCTTTGATGCTATACCAAACCTACGAGTCCCTGAATATGATAATAACAATGAGTTAGTAGAAATCAATAAAGAAAAGGACGTTTCAGATTCTGTGGCTGCAGATATCGGTGATCATACTTCAGATATTGACAGTGAACCTGAAGGAAACGGACCCCAAACTAGATCGAAAAGAAAGAAGTCTAAAAATCACTAGTATTAGCGATATCGGCTACATACTATTACAAAACGACTTCAAACCAAGCATGCTATCTATGAACTAATAGCATGTAATAAAGAGAGATTGAGTACCTATATCGATAGAGTCCATTGACGTATTAATACCTAAAAGTGACTACTGAGAAACCTGATTAATTGGGAGGAGCTGAGGCAGCATAAGAACTGCCGTGGTTGATCTCAATTTCAGTAAGAGGGTCAGTAGTCTGAACAGAGCTTTCCTCTCCACTACCAATCGAGATCCGGCCTACGCCTGCCTGAACAGTCTCGGCATACGAGTTCGTCAGAGAGTGATGGTGGTTCCTGAGGAAGATCATCTGGTGACGAACACTGAGGATCTCCTGAGAGAGATAGTTTCGGACAGCATTGAGAGTTTCCGTGGGAAGGTCAGCAAAGTTCACAAAAGGCAACATATTCATCTCGACGAATATCTGGCCGATCTCCTTCTCCAGTTGCTTCTCCTGCTCTGGACAAAATTAGAGTGTATTAACTATCGATATCGGATGTTGAACTTACCAGGCTTAGGCTCGGAAAAGTCGCTGGCGCTACCAGCAACGCGCATGCGCTTAGCAAGCTCATGGTATCAGAACTAGGCAACTAATGCGACAGTTCTATAGCAGCAGTAAGGCTCAACAGATGAGCAGCAGCAGTGGTGAGAGACAAGACAAGCAACAGATGCGAGGATAAGATTCTCTACAGTACTGGGTACAACACAGAGAGTACTTATACTACTGAGTCCAATATAATACGAGATAGGAAACATACAGCAATGACGAGGCAGTGATATCAGTATGACTACATAGTGGTGTAGATAGCTGTGGCAACTGTGGCTACGTGTATACAGCACAGTGATAAATATAGAGGTGTAGTAGAACAGCACAAGTGAGTCGATATGGCAAGTGGAGACGGTGACGATTAATGCAAGAGTCCTGTGTAAGTAGTGATAGTAAATATATCCAATACTCCCCCTCAAACCTTGGCGAGTCCAAGTGACGAAGCAAAGTGTTTGGCTTTAACAGAGGGTAGAGCCTTCGTGAAAATATCAGCGGTCATGTCCTCGGTAGGACAGTAGGTGAGTGAGATTTTACTCTCCTCGATGGCGTAGCGAATAAAATGATAGCGTATGTCGATGTGCTTGGTACGTGCATGAAAACGGTCGTCTTTGGCGAGTGCGATGGCGGATTGATTGTCGGAATAAACTAGTACGGGATCAGCCATTTTACCAAATATTTCAGATAAGAAGTTTCGAATCCAAATAGCTTCCTTTGCGGCATGAGTAAGTGCGATGTACTCAGCTTCTGTGGTCGATAAGGAAATTGTCTCCTGGCGTTTCGATGACCATGAAATAGCGCCTCCGTTCAACATGAAAACATATCCTGAGATAGCATGTCGGTCTTCGTTAGACATTCCATCAGCGTCGGAGTAACCAATGAGTTCAATGTTCTCGTTTCCAAATGTTAACCATAAGTCCCTTGTTCCCTTCAGATAGGTGTAGACACGCTTGAGAGCGTTCCAATGAGTAAGTCCTGGGTTTTGGGAGAATCATGCGAGTTGAGAAACAGCGAAAGTAATGTCGGGACGTGTAGCAATGGATAGATACTGTAAAGCTCCGAGAGCTTCGCGATAGGGTTTGTTCCGCATTATAGCCATTTCCTCAGTCGTGGTAGGACATTGCGATTTTGAGAGTTTAACGTGAGGGTCGATAGGGATAGAGAGTGGTTTGGTGTCCGTAAAACCATAACGAGATAAGATCGAGTCGATGTAGGAACGTTGTGACATAAACAAAGTTTTGGCGGCAGGGTTTCGACGAATTTCGATTCCTAACATCCAGTGTAGTTCTCCTGAATCTACAACTTCAACAATATCCTTGATCTTCTTCTTCAACTTCTCCATGTCTCCAATGTTCTTCGTGAGTAGAGTCATGTCGTCAACGTGAATGAAGATGATGACAAGAGGTTCCTTCCGATAGAAAACAGCGTGGTCGAATTCAGATCTGGTGAGTCCGACTTGTTTCATGATTTCACAAAATCTGAGATACCAAACGTCTGCCAGCTTGCTTTAAACCATAAAGCGCGAGTTTAAGCTGTAAAACCTGACCTGATTTAACTCCTTTAACTTCGACTCCAGTGGGTGGTTTCATGTATATCGTTTCGTTAGAGTCGAGTTTACCATACAGGTAGGCGGACTTGACGTCCATTTGGTGAATGATCATGTCGTGCTGGGACGCGATACTGAGGATGGATCGAATAGAAGGAAGTTTGGCAACGGATGCAAAAGTTTCGTCTGGAAAGTAGTCGACTTCGGGAATTTGATTGTAACCTCGGATGACTAGACGTGCATGATAGCCTGTAATTTTTCCATGTTCGTCTTTCTTGGTTCTGTAAACCCATTTGCACGTGAGGATGTTGGCGTCGTCTGGTGGATCAACTGGGAAATAAGTTCCTCGAGCTTCCAATCTAGAGATTTCTTCTTTCATCGCCTCTTCCCACTTCGGCCAATCTGGACTTCGTTTCGCTTCGGCAACAGAGAGTGGGTCGAAGGCTTCAATTTCGGATGTGACGGCAACGAGACTAGCGGTTAGATACTTGGCGACTTTTGCCTGAGCTTTTCCTTCCATAAATATCGGCAATTTTCCTACTAGGTTTTCGAGATCGCTTGTCAGTAATGACTTCGGCATCGATAGGCTCGGTAATTTCTTCGGGAATGGGAATAAGCGGCGGATCCGACTCGGTGATAGACTTGTCGAGATCTAAATCGAGATTTTCCTCCCCCTCAACGGGTTGGATCGGCTGGTTAGAGTACGTGATGTTCCTCTCCACTGTAATAGACTTCCTGTCGGGCCAATAGATTCGATATCCGTTCGAGTCAGGGTCCTTCCCAATCCATCGCCCTTGGATAGCCTGTTCACTGAGTTTGTCAGGTGAAACAGTTCGTTTGACGTAGACAATTTTTCCAAAAGGGTGTAGATCCGATACATCGGGGGCAACGTTAAAGCGTTTCTGGTATGGCGTCATCATGCCAATAGCCTTGTGGGGTGTCCTATTCCAAATATAAACAGCATATTCCATAGCTGCTCCCCATAACCATTTGGGTAAACCAGAAGAAATAAGCATAGCTCGAACTGCGTTGAGCAAGGTACGGTGGGAACG
>ML179495.1:0-83709 GCA_004369135.1 Dendrothele bispora CBS 962.96
AGAAAATCTCAAGATGACCGTTGTTGAAGGGATTAGGCCCCACCCAAGCGTTAACACCCATCATGCCCATCTCCTGCCCGCAAGCATTCAACACTTTTGAGGTCTGTGGCCCCCACCTCTGCAAAGACGCCCCCCAATCTTGAGCAGTCTTCTCAGAGGAACTCTTCTTGTTGACCTCCGTTGACCCTTGCCAAGCTTTCAATTGTTCCTGGTAGTCGGTTTCTACCTGCTCCCGGAGCTCCTGCCTAAAGTCCTCTGTCTCCTCTTCCAGCATCCGCTTCGCTACCCTGGTTTTAATCGCAATACTCACTGGCCGGTGAGCCTGAATGTCCTTGTTGGTGGTGTCCGGGTGGGCACGATGCCAGTCCTCGAAGGTCCTCTTTGCCTCAGCCATCTCTTCATTATACTCTGGTCGGATAACTTTATCGAAGTAATACTTCATGAAAATCTGGACGTCTGCCAGCCGTTGAGGCTTCAGGTCCTTCTTCCCGGTACTTAGAGACATCGTCTCAATAAGCTTTGACCCGCTATCATTCTCGACTTTTCGTGCCTCCTTCGCAAAGTACTCTTGTAGCCTCTATGAGAGAAATTAATGAGAGGCCGGCTCATAGCATAAGTAACAACTAAACCGGACTCACAAGTCTAAGACTGGCAAAAGCTGCCTTCCGACTCTCAACCTCCTCTTCCGACAAACCATTCCAGCCCAGAGAATCAGCGACGCTAAGCATTTGATTTTTGGTTATGCCTCTGATCGAACCTATGCCGGGTAAGCTCTGCTTGGTGGTTGACGGACTGTCTGAGCTACCAGCAGTCGCAGTCGCAGCTGGATCCCCTGTCTGAACATCTGCCTCACCACCCGGATTGGCAGCAGCACTCCTGGTCGACTCGATGGGATTTGTGGGGGCAGTGTCTTTCTCACCGCTCAGAACAGTGGAAGTGTCGGTCGTGTCCGGTATGTCCTTTCCGGCTGAAGCAGCAGCAGGTTCTTGACCGTGGGTAGCTGGATCGGACACCGCTGGTATGTCCTTTCCGGCTGGCTCACCAGAAGGAGCAGGTTCTTTTGCACTGTGTTGATCGTTGACCTCGGAATTAGAGTCTTGTCTTGATGGATTTGGAATGGAGGGAGCAGGTTGAGTGACCGCTGCTTTGTTGAGTTGATTGGCAGCGCTTTCCCCAGCTGTCTGCCTAACGCTGTTTCCAGAGGTAGCCGCAGGTGGATTGGGAACAAATGAGCCAGCACCTATGAGCTAATCAGAAAATGACTCCAAAGGCAAGGTAAAACGACTCACTAGTATCCTCAAAACCTGGGACTGGTGCAATATCCCATGTAACCCCTTTCGATGATGAATTATACCCAAACTTCCCCATAAATCTTGTGGCTGTCGCTGTCAAAAAACTACCCATATTGCCCGTCTTCTCACATCGGTTACGCTCCTCCATCTGTGCTTGAAGCCAACGAACTCGCACACCATCCTCATCCCAGAACCATCCCTTCACACCACGCGTTTTTTGAGCTTTTTCCGCTCATCTCCTGGTCATAGTGGTTAAGGCAAACTTGAACAGAGGGGAGGGCAAGAGAGAGCAGGGTGGTTGACGCGAATTGAAGTCAAACAATTCAGAAGCTCACCGGAATGCCCATACCGAGGGTCACATGGCATGTGACCACACGCGTTTGTTGATTTTGTGACTTAGACGAAACTCACCAGAATGCCCATACACAGTGGCACTTGGCACGTGACCACGCGTGTTGTTGACTTGTGACTAGACGCGCCAGGACGCGCCTTGTACTAGCGACTGTATCAACACCGGGTTCCACCACATGGCTGGTACGTACCTTTTCTTCTCCTCACTGGTTAAACTTGGAGACCACCGTAGCTTCCATTGTGTACTCGGTCACGGGTCCTTTGTGCGAGCATGGCTGGGCTCCAAGTCAATGCCAGTGCATGTAACGAAACTCACAGTTCCTCCTATGATAGGAGACCCCGCTCCCCCACAGGTATGTACAATATTACTCGTTAACTGCTCATTAGTATGACCTGCAGTGCACAGCCATCCCAATACATAAAGTTACCTTCCGCGTTTGATCTGACGCTTACTGTTTCTCGAGCCATACTTGCTACAAAGAATATCGAAGATTTCGACGACCATGTGGATCACCTCAATCTCGAACTCGGCGCTCTGACTTTCTCTGGTACACCTGTCCCTTCAAACGAATCATCTCCATTATCCTCTCCACTGTCTAGCCGCGCTTCTTCACCCACATCTGTCTCTGTAAACCTTGATGAGACCCAGCTTGTCAGTCAACTACCCCAAAAACGCCAAAGGAGGAAAACAAGACGATCCCGAAAAACCAAACAATCCGACCAAACCACTCGAGTCGCTTCTCCAACCGAAGTCCATTCTCCAAGTCAAACAAAGAAAACCAGCAAGGCTCACCAACGCCGTTTAAAGAAACGGAAGTTAGATGCATCAGTTTCGACTGGACCACGATATAATACGTTACTACGAGTCCTCAAAGAAGCGCAGCCTATCGTGGTGGATTGGAATCCAGGGTTAGAAGTGGGAAAAAGTAGTGGATACATTGGAAGAAACTGGACTGAGGGACCAGGGAAAATTTGGACACTCGAAGAGATGGTTGGACCAGATTCAGTGTTCAAGTTTCAGCTCCTCAAGTGGGATGGGAAGTGAGTACGCGTTTAGACCTTTGACATCATTACTAACCCTCAGACAGGACTTCCATTCCCCTTGTCGATGATCACGGACGTATCTTTGCCATTCTGGTCGGCCATCCTCCCAACGATCCAACATGGGAGCTCCTTAATGATCAAGCAGTCGACCTGTTGGAAAAATATCGTGGGTTAGTTACGCCTGATGACAAAGTCTCACGTCGAGGGCTCTCGAGGTACATGTCGGTGGGATACTCGTTTGGTGGTGGTCAGAAGGTATGTGCATACCGGGTGGACCCTACACAACACTCTGATCTGGTCACCAAGATTCCACAGCCGCTATTGCACAACTGTAAGGACCAGAGGATTTTGGAAGACCTCCTCTCAGCAGAGTGCTTCCAGAGGCTTTCAGGCCACCTCTCCTCGGCATTTGCGACCTGGGCGCCTAAACTTCACCAGGTCTATATGGACACCCTCTCGTCCTATGAAGCTCATGACCCCTCCTTTCACAGAAACTTTCCGGGAACTGCGTTTGCGGCAGCGACGTTCAACTTTGACGAGCAGACTGAAACAATGGAACACGTGGACTACTTCAACTACATTACTGGATGGTGTGGAATCACTGCGCTCGGCCATTTCAACCACACCAAGGGCGCTCAGATGATTTTATGGGATCTCAAGCTTGTAATCGAATTCCCACCAGTATCCAGCATGCTCATTCCCTCCTGCTTCCTTCGACACTCCAATACAGCTGTTCCGACCGGCGAAACAAGACAATCGTTCACAGAGTTCAGTGCTGGTGGACTCTTCAGATACAAAGATGATGAGATGAGGACCCGGGTGTCTATGTCGAATGAAGAGAGGAAACAGAAGGAAACGGAAGCTCGGGAAAGTGCTCGGGAAGCAGTAAATATATACTCTACATTTAAAGAATTAGCCGATACCGTATTGTCCTAAATGAGACGCTTTCTCCCCAATAAGGAATGATGTGGTAATGAGGAATCGAGCCCGTGTCTAAACTTGTTAAAAAAAAAGTTAAATATCTTGTCCACACTTGGAGAGAACCCACTCAAAAAATATAGAATGACTTATATATGTTGTTCGAACACATCTTGAGAGTTTGGAGGGAATTGAAAAAGTAAGAAGATTGACCTGTTTCTAGGTCTAGGATTGATTGTTTGGTAACGTCAACCTCAAACTCATTACTCAAGTACTATGCCTCGAAAGAAAATCCACCACAACAAGAAACAGCTGCAGCAAGCTTCCCGTGATAAAAGTAATAGATATTACAACAAGTGGGTTTGTTCGTCCTCTGAAGATTCCATTTCCAGTGTCAAACCAGCTCCTAGAAACCGTGATAAAATTCTTCACCGTAGTCGTGAACGCTATGTAGAAAACAAGTAGGCTTATTGCTGTTATTATTGTGAAAAATTCTGATAAATTCCAGACAGAAGGTTCGACTGGATAGAGCAAGAGAACTGGAGCAGGGGAAAGATCTTTTGGAAGGTAAAATCGATCCCAGGTCAGTGACAGAAGTCATTTCTATATAAGAGTCTGTCTTCTGTCTCTAATCTTATTTCAGAACAAAGACTCTGCAACAATGTCTCACTCTTTCTGAGTATCTCTCAAACACGGTGGAGGAAGACATTTTGCAAGGTTCTGCACAGCAATACTTTGACGACCTTTATCACTTGATTATAGATTCTAGCAACACCGACTCAGCTGTTACTTTGCTTAAAGAGAGAATTATCATTTTCGAGACCCTTTCGAACGAAAGCAGAAAGCTGGGAAGCCATGTGTTTGAGGAAGTCGGATGCAGTGACAACTACCTGAGGGTTCAACAGGTTGACCGTCGGTTGGATTTTCTGGTTCGTGTATCGGAAGATCTAATGTGTGGAGTTCTCAGTAATGAGTTGGAGGATCTCCAATCCCGCCAGAAGCTTCTTTACCAGTCTTTGTAGGGGATGGGCTCGTTGTTCATTCCGCATGGATAGACCTCACCGATATGTACATACAGGACTGCCGATATGTACATACAGAGTTGCCAGTATTTAATTCTTAGTCAGGTATCACACTTCCTTGTGGCCACCGTGCATCTGGTTGGCTTTGTACCATCATCATGAACAGCGGTATGTTGTTTCTTCTTATCAACCTTCATTCAAGCTTCACCTTCAACTTTTACCAGATTCTCCTGCCAGTTTCCAGCTGCCTCCTGGCAGCAAAGTGACCATTGCTTACCCCGACGCTGAGGGCAACTGTGGGACTCAAGGTAAGTGCCACTACCCTTGTCCTACACATCATTTACGAGCCTTCTCTGTCCAGATTTTAACTTCATTCTGTCGCCGGGACAACGTAAGTTTGTCGTTCTCTTTTGTATCGAAGATGGCTCACATTAAAAGTTACTCCAGAAATCAATGTCTCTGCCGGTAATTTGACTGTCGAACCTCCCGTGGACCCCTTCGCTACACCTGTTGGGTTTAACATTGACGATTTCGAGTATTACGGCTCGGATGAGGAAGAGGGGCTCCTCGATGATCCCAAGGACCTCCCAGTTTTCAAGTACCTTGCTTTTGCACACCCAGCCCACCCAAATGAATTGTTGTGGGATCACACTAGGGGTACTGGGTGTGTCTATGCAATTACTCGTGGGCGCCGGGTTGGGCTCTTCTGGGATTGGTACGTGATTTTGTGTACTTTTTTGATCTCAATCTCGGACTCATCAAGTTTATGATACAGGGAGGTCGTAAGAGACCTCACTTTTTCGGTCCCGAATGCCAGCTATCAGAAGTTCGAGACGCTCGACGATGCTATGCAGTGGTACACTGCGGGCTATGACAACGAACTCGGACACGCCAATCTTGCCGTCGTTGCTGCCCACAGACTTCCGAGGGAGCCTCTCGTGGATGACAATCTCATGTCAGTTCGTGGGCAGGATCTCGTGGTCCAGGTGACCATCGATGGTCCGGTTAAAAAATATAAGATCATTCCAGTTCGGTTAGTTTTCCAATAGTTGGTTTTTTTTTTGGAAAGCTCACTCCCTCTTTAGCAGAGAGCCGTCCCGCTCATTGCCTGCAACTCCCTCCAAGACTCCTGCGACTCCCAAGACTCCAGCCCGTAAAGGCCTGATGGCGTCCCAAGTTTTGTCCCCCGCTCGTGCCAGTGCTAGTCCAGGGTTCAGAGAATTGTCCCAGAGGAAGTGACCCTTAGGGTAGTAGTCAGGTTCTGTGTAATACATTTGAGAAGCATGCGTGTCAACAAGATCTTCTGGAATTGTTTCGTCGGTAGTCCAATTAGTTCCGAGAACCAAGAACGTTCGAATGTCCGTGGGGTGATCGGACAGATGGTCAACTAAGAGGTTTCTTCTTGAAAACAACGACGCTCTGATAAACCTTCCGTTAATCCGTTATTTTCTGACCAGATTTCTTCATTTGTCCTCCAGCTTTGCTTGTTCGACCAGCCTGTCTTGAGTGCATAGTTCCGTCGAAAGATTTCTTCCAAAAAAGTCGAAATTAATCTCAGGGTCTGGGTCCTTCTTTTCGGTACGTTTGGGGTACACATGTAGTGCTTGATTTGGGGTACCGCCCTCCAGACAGATATAATGCTACCGAAAGAGCGACGCATGCAATGCTACCGTCGGAGAGATGCATTAATGTTACCGATACATAACGACATCCTAGGTATGGTCATACAGGAGAATAGGTCGTTCGAGCCACAGTGAAGCCACTGAAATTGCTCTGGTGGCGCGGCTCTTTGACAAGAACCTTCAACAACTGATTTTTTCCTTCAACACCTTTATTCCAAGTCAAAACTGTTCAGACGTTTCGGTTCATGGTCATCCGCTTCAATAGTATCTAAGGGTTGCATCTGTGCTCTGATGGAGGTCAGTATTTTTCGTCAGAAAATCTCCTTTTGGAAGTCAACTTTATTCTATTTTTGCTTGTAAATTCCTTCGGTAAAGATTCATCTTGAGCAACGACTGGCAAAAAATAAAAATTAAGCTAGGCCCGGAATGTTCATACCAAAAGACAAATATTGGTCCCAGAATGCACATACCATGGGAGTCAGCCCAACGACCGGCAAAAAATAAAAATCGGTTGGCTCCGGAATGCACATACTGGCAGGGGTGGAAAAGCTCCTTCAGTCTCAACTCAACTCCATCATGGTCAAACGTCGCCCTATCACTGTACTGGGCTTTGATCTCCCACCTGTGGCCTCCAGCACTTATTTTTCTCTCTCCAAGGATGGTCGTCGGTTACGTCAAAAGCGGGTACACTATACAGAGGCGGATTTATCTTCTCAACCGTCCTCAGAAGCGGAATATTCTACAGACCACGGATCAGACAGGGAGGCGGACGAAGAATCGGACGAAGGGGACAGTCAAAGCTCTTTTAGAGATCCCTACCAACCCATTGACTTCGAGGATCACGAACAATACATGGCCGAAGGTTTTTCCTACCGTTGGGGTACTGATAATGCAGTGTCCATGGACCACGAGCTGCAGGAGTTGAGCGAGGCTCAGGATCCAAGTGCGGCCTTTGTTAAGGTGACAAGGCCCTCCAATCTCCACTCAGTAAGTTCCCATTCAAAAATGTATGAACATCTTTTATAGGTTGGTTTCTTCTAGGATAATCCCAGCCTTGCGTGGACTCCCTACCGAGAGGACTATCTTCGTGACATGTTATTTTTGGAGGGTCGTCGAGGGATGGGTTCTATTTGCACAGAATGCAGATCGCTGGATCCGATATTTAGGTGTACAGATGACGACTGCGTGCTGGCTGGAATGATGTGTCAAGATTGTCTGGTGAAAACCCACAAACGACTTCCTCTACATTGGGTGGAGGTAAGTATCTCATTTTAGTATTATACGCACTCTGGTGTTCAACGGAGAATCGCAGAAGTGGACGGGATCCTATTTCCGCGCCACCAGCCTCCAAGATCTCGGACTTATTACTCAACTTGGGCACGGTCCTGCCGAAGGCTCGTGTTTTTTCTCACACAAAGCTCGTGACATCACAGTAATCCACACCAATGGCATTCACGGGGTAACCGTCAGGTTCTGTGACTGTGGTCGCTTGTCGGAGCACCGGACCCAATTCCTCCGAATTCAATGGTATCCAGCTACGCCTGTAGATCCTCAAACCGCGATTACTTTTGCCTGTTTGCGCCTGTTTCAATACCTTAACTGTCTGGGGAAGCTACCAGCCTATGATTTTTACTTGGGCTTGGAGTTAATGACAAAGAGCAGGATACGAAGGCCGCCACCGGTGAGCGTTCAGGTAGACCTTTATGTAATATTTATTGACACGTTGCTAGGATCGGTATCGGGTGTTTTTGAGATGTATATTTCAGTGGAGGCATCTTAAGATGTGTAAGCGTGCGGCTCGCGGTCACGCGATCGGGGGGATTGCTGCGACTCAGCTTGGGGAACTGGCTCTTGACTGCCCTGCGTGTCCTAATCCAGGAAGAAATTTACCTTTGAAGATGGAAAATATACCACCCGAACTTGCGTAAGTGTGTTTGACTGTCAAGTTGCTTGGACTAACTGCTTTTGATAGGTTTCTTTATTGCTTGTTCCTAGCTATGGATGCCAATTTTCGTCTGCGTAACAGAGTGGTATCGAATCATTATAGAAGTCCAACGTTAGGTGATGGATGGGCGTATTTCAGAGTTCCTCACGAGTTGCAGGTCAGCGCAAGTACTCGCGGATGAGCCGTGATCTGACCCGCAGGTATTGAGGATCCGCAGATCCGGGTACCCGTAGGTCCAGGTCAGTTGCGAGTCCGGGTTGCAGAAATTTTTTATGACCTTGACCCGCAGGTACCCGTGGGTACAACATATAAGATTTTCAGCCACTGTACAACTTACATAAATTAATATCTGAGTCTGGGAGTACTTCTATTAAGTACATATATTTAAATTTAATCACTTCTGTTACAACAGAAAAATGAAAAAAAACCCCCACATGGCATTATTTCAATTTATTTGTAGCTCTTAATATGGAAATTCTTCCTGCTCACAAGACTTCTGAGGCTTGTTTGGCACAACTAATGAGCTCAAGTCAAATCCCTGTAGTCACTTGATGGATTACTGTTTCTAGTAGTGTCTCAAATAATTTGGTGGTTTCTAGATAAAATTTGAGAAAGTTATACTTTGTAGATACTCTGAATTGACAAGTTTGAGCTGTAAACTGAGATAAACTCTCCTAATTCTTATCTAAAAATCACCAAAATATTTGAGATACTTTTGGACACATTCATTCATTTAATGACCGTGGGGATTTAGCCTAAGGTCAGTAGTTGTGCCAAATGAGCCTCATATGAAAATTATTCCTCCTGACAGCACTCCTGAGGTTTTTTGGCACAACTACTGAGCTCAGAACAAATCCCCATGGTCATTAAATGGATAAATGTGTCTAGTAGTACTTCAAATATCTTGGTGAATTTTAGAGAAGAGTTATACCTTGTAGATGCTCTAAATTGTCAGGTTTGAGCATTAATATGATAAACTTTCTCAATTCCTATCTAAAAATCACCAAAATATTTGAGACACTACCTAGCACATTTATTCATTCAATGACCATGGGGTCACCTCTTGCAATGCAAAATATCAAATTGAATATGTAAAGAATGTATACTTATTTATCGTTCACTATTTTTAATCACTTTTTCTTCTCCTGAGCTCTATATATTGAGTTGTAAGTCAATATAAGACTGTTCATATATGGACTTTGATGTAATTATTAATCTCTACACAATGACCTATGTCCCGCATTTTTAGAAGTATATTCTTTCTGTGTAAAAACTTGGTGCCACAATTCTTGAGTGATCAAATAAATAACCAGGGAGCCACCTCTGTGACTACTTCTAGAAATGAAAAATGTGTGGCTTTGAATTATCTTTAGAATGATACATAACAGATATTAATTGATAGTCTATTGCCCAAAATATGAAGAAATCTTACCAAACCCTGTGATTGCTTCACAGGTACCTGCGAGTACTTGCCGAGTACTTGCCGAGTAACGGGTACCTGCAGGTACCTGCGATCCGGATCCGGCAAGTCCGGGTCAGGTTTCCCACGGGTAAGCCACGGATCTGGGTATTAGTTTTATGATCTGTATACCCGCAGGTCACGGATCCGGGTCACCTGCGAGTTAACTCGTGCGGAACTCTGGCGTATTTAGTGCCTCAAGCGGCGTATCAGGACCACATTATCCGTCATGTTGCTCAAGAGGAGGTGAGTGGTGGACATGGCCAGCCGGTATGCGCATACAGGACCCACTACTAAGACCATACTAGATGAGCAGCTGCTCTGGTTTTGCTGCTATGTTTCTCGCCAACTTGAAAAACGTCAAAGGTCTTAGAGTTAGTGGTGTTGGGGGTGTTTGCTGTGGCCGTCACAGGGTCTGGAGAGCTAATGGTATCGGAGATCTACAAAAGGGTGAACAGTGAGTCTAAGCTAATTTAATCACGAGGAGCTCGAAGATTCATGATCTTTTGCCTAGATATTGTAACATGGACTTTATCTTTTGGTCAACCATTCGAGGGGAGGACTATCTGTGCATTGTCGTTTCTTACGACATTTCCTGTCAGTGGAGTCGAAACTTCTGGTCCCGGATGGATGATATCGATCCCTCAATCAAAGTCAAGTATGGAGAAGGGAAAATCATGTTTTTGGTGCCCAAATTCCATCTTCGAGCACACCAGGCCTCCTGCCAAGCAGACTACTCTTTCAACTATACGCCAGGTGTAGGGCAAACCCATGGGGAGGTGGTAGAAGAGGGGTGGGCTCAGTCAAATAAAGCAGCTGGCCAAACCAAAGAGATGGGACCTGGAACGAGAGCGATGACTCTGGACGACATCTTTGGGTTTGCGAACTGGAGGACAATCGAGAATTTAGGTAAGCCTCCCATATGGACATACGGGCTGACCGGTATTCACATACCTTCACCAGACAACGTGCCTGGGAAAAGGCTACTCAACGCGATTAAGTCCTACGATGAACACTACGTCGACTTCAAGAATTTTCATTCCGGATTGGCTCAGAGTGTTGGCGAGACGGTTCTTTCGGAGTGGGATGATATGATTAAAACTTGGGAGGGGGATCATGAGGCGTTTTGTCCCTATACTATGGAGGAAGGTGGGCTATATTTTTTCACACTAATTCTCCGATTGCTAAGCGACAAGTCAGGGGACGAGGGCTCTCATTTCAAGAGAGTTGAACTCAATTTGGCTCAGGAGGAGCATTCTAGGCTATCATCTGGTCTGCCCAGCTATCCTTCCAGCTTTTGTGTGTTCGTAGTGGAAGGAATTCTGCTTCAGGAAGCTCAGTACGTCTCATCCCTTTTTTTCTAATGTTTTTTCTGTAATTTCCTGTGGTAGGCGGGCTATTGAACTATTCGTTACGGTCAACAAATACATGACAGCAACCCAAGATCTCGAACTTCAGCGGAAACGAACAACTCTCCTAAAGCGTATTGTCCACTTCCGTAATCTCCAACGCCTCCTGATGCCTCGGCTTTCGGAGGTAATTTCCGAAAAAGATATGCAACACGTGGAGGATCCGGATGCCGATAAGCCGGAGAAAATCAAGTTGTTTCTTCCCTCAGACTGCGAAAGCCAGTCTGGTCGTATCCGTGCTTGCGTTGGGGAACTTCCAGATGTTGAGGCAAGGCTTCGGGAGGCTGAGGCTCTGGATGCTCTACAGGGTATTCGGGAGGGTCTGCGGGCGAGGACCAGCACCAGTCGTTTCAAAGTTCGGAATGTCACGGGGCAAGTCGGGAATACTAGGGCAAGCGGGATCCTGCGACAAATTGATATCCGAATCCACTCAGGCAAGATCCGGTATCGTCTGGCAAGAGATGCGTTGTTACGGCTCCGAGGGCATGGGGATTGGGAAGAAAGACTTCGAGATCTGAAGGATGGTGATGTTCGTGGGCTGAGTGAGAGAGTAATTACAAGAGAGGAGACGGAGAGAAGGGAGCGGTTGAGAGAGAGAGCAGTTCAGGAGCAAAACCTGGATGATGAAGACTTTTACTTCCAGGAGGAGGGCATGTATAGCCGAGTTCAGGGGGAGACTCGAGGCAGATTGTCCTGGATATGGTGGGATCAGTGGGAGTTAAAGAATGGCAGCCCCGATGACCCTGATTACATTGATGGTGAGTTCCTCGACTGACCCCATATGTACATGCCGGTCATGACCTAACCGTGTATGTTCATTCCAGCGGTTCATGTGGAGTATTGCAAGGCTAAGGCTCGTTGTGATCGCTCAAGGGAGGAAGTTCAGCTGTTATGTGAGGAGCTACGGAGGATGATGGAGTACTCACTGTGGAAGGCAGAATGGTGGTTGACCCGGAGAGTGGGTGAAGAGGGGATGGTCTCATTGGGTGGAAATGCAGAAGCTGGCGTGATGAAAGACGTGACAACTGAGCTGGCCGAGGGGCTGAATTCCTACGCATTACAGCAAACCTCATACATGCACGACAGGCATCAGCATCTCGACAAGACCTGGACGCCCCTTATTGACCATGCTCAGAAGGTGCTGACCCAGGCTGCAGACATTCGGACTTTGAGGTTTGAGCTGACAAATGAGGAAAGGAACGAATCGGAGATGCTGAGAGCCGAAGAAAATGTATAGCTAGCTAGTAAGTTTTCTGCAATAAATCATATTTCAGTGAAGCCCCAAGATAGTATGTCCATACTGGCCTGGCCGACATGTACATACCCCGTGGGCACCCCTGTCTTTTGCAACTGTCTCGACCTCTAATATAATAGTGCCTTGGTCGGACTCCAAGCAGTACAGTTGAAAGGAAGGGAGATCTGCTTCTTCTGTACTACCAACCAACCCGTAATCCCTAGCAGCGCTCATCGAACCCATCCCGAAATTCACAGAACGGATTGACCAAACCAGGCTATTTCGGCCCATCCCGATATACCCGAAGTAGATTGAGCCTATTCCGGCATATCCCGATCGCCCCAAATTGGATTGAGGCTATACCGGCATATCCCGATAGCCCCAAAATGGATCGAGGCTATTTTGGCATATCCCGGTTGCCCCGAAGTGGATTTCAGCCCATACCCAAAGAGGATTTAATTGCCAAGATAACCAGTTCATAATATTTAGACGTGATACATGGTCACACCCTTATTATTTTCGTTCTATATATATAGATATTTATCGGAAATGTTGATTACTCAGCAGAAATAATGTTTCCCGCACCCCTTGACAGTACCTGCGGAAAGGGCCCACTGGGTATGTTCATGCCCAGCCAAAACCCCAGTCTGGCAAAACCCCACCGGTATGTAAAAACGGGTCGGTGGGTTGTCCACTGGTATGTCCATGGCGGCACCCCCATGGGTGCTGTGCCTTCTTGTTGGACCGGGGAAATCCCAAATTATTTTGGTAAGGTTGGGGAAATCCCCAGTTGTTTTGGTGAGGCGGGGGAAATCCCTAGTTGTTTTGGTGAGGCAGGGAAATCCCTAGTTGGTTTTGCGAGGCTGGGGAAATCCCCAGTTGGTTTTGCGAGGCTGGGGAAGTCCCCAGTCTTTTTAGTGACGCTGGGGATTTCCCCAGTTAGTTTTGCGAGGCTGGGGATTTCCCCAGTCTGTTTAGTGACACTGGGGATTTCCCCAGTCGGTTTTGTGAGGCGGGGGAAATCCCTAGTGATTTTGCAGGGCCAGGGAAGTTAAAGGTTGTTATTACGGTGTTTGGATCTGTTTCAAGAGTCTGTAAATTCATGGATTCTTTAAGACTTGAAGGAGAATTAGTAGTCCGATGGAATAGATAATTATTTACAATTACACTCAGCATAAATCATCACATCACAGATGTGAAGCTATACATATACATACTACACTACATGCATCAAGCTAATTCATATGTATGCGGTATATTCAAAATATATGGAATTGGAATAGTTTACAAGACATCATTCACATATGGTCTCCAAGCTGGGGGGCTGGGCTGAAACAAAAAGGTGATTCCATATACAAGAAAAAGGAGCTAGATTACAGTACCTGGATTTTGAATAATAATTAATATTCAGTAGCAGGAACCACTTCAGGCACCCCCCCTAAGGTACCTATTTAGGTGGAGCTCCCTCCCTAAGTTGATCCACCTAAGTAGGTCCATGAACCCGGAGACATCCCATGGCCCTGGGACATCCTAGCCAAGCATTGGGATATCCCATGGGATGTCCCAGCCCCTGGTTTTTGGCCCCTGGGAAGTCCCTTACACTGACCCCTGGGACCTCTCAGCCTATACACCTTACAGTTTTTATTGTGTTGTCTGTTCCACTGCAGTAACAATTTCTTCCCTTTCTTAAAACACTTGAATAAAAAAAAACCAGATGGCTTGAAGCTGATAACTGTATAGCTATGTAACATAGCTGAGACCCTTATTAGTACAGCGCTTTCAGTAATGCAAAGAGTTTTCAATTCAATGTAGAGATGTACCCTCTCATATTACCTAGAGAATTTTGCCACCCAATTCATTCAATATGTTAAAATTCTCCTCTGCTTTCTTTCAGTATTGGGACATCCCAGGTCCCTTTTCCAACCCTGGGACATCCCAAGTCCCTTTTCCAACCCTGGGACATCCCAAGTCCCTTGCCCAACCCTGGGACATCCCACACCTTATGAAGATGCCTTGGGATATCCCAAGTTGTGACATCTCATGGGACATCCCACTTACCAGAGCTGGGATGTCCCAAAACTTTACTTCATCCTGGGATGTCCCACTTACCATAGCTGGGATGTCCCAACACTGTATTCCATCCTGGGACATCCCAAGATTGTAACTTGGGACATCCCAGGATAGGCAAGCTTCTGGGATGTCCCACCTACCATAGCAGGGATGTCCCAAAACTTGACTCCCTCCTGGGATATCCCAGGCCACAATCCTGGGATATCCCAGAAACTTGCCTATTCCTGGGATGTCCCAGGGGTTTGAGCTGGGACATCCCACACCTTTACTCATTCATGGGATGTCCCAGAGGTTTTGACCTGGGACATCCCACACCTTGACTCATTCCTAGGATGTCCCAGATCCTTGACTTGGGACATCCCAGAACTTCACTCATTCCTGGGATGTCCCAGTTTAAACCCTTGGGACATCCCAGAAGCTAAGTCATTCCTGGTATGTCCCAAGGCTGTGACTTGGGACATCCCAAAACTTTTGATATTTACAGCCAGGCAAATAAGAACTCATGTTCCAGAGCCAGAAACAAGACAGATCAACTTTTAGATGGAGAAGAGGAAAACTATATTGTGAACTGTATTTGTGACTTTAAATCATTAGACTCATTAGACACACATAGATCACCCCCGAGAACTTCATGAAGACTGACTAGGAAATATATCATCACAACAAACCCATTCAATGTAATAAAAGAAGATGGGGCAATACTTGAAAGAGTTACCATTCAATGAGCCCCAGTATTATTGATTTGAATCATTAACTACACATGGATCACCCTGAGAACTTTATGAAGAATAACTAAAAAATATATCTTTATAACAAACCCATTCAATGTACTAAAAGAAGATGGGGCAATACCTGAAAGAGTTACTATTCAATGAGCCCCAATATTATTGACTTGAATCATTAACTACATGCAGATCAGCCCAAGAACTTCATGAAGACTGACTAGGGGATATATCCTCGTAACAAATCCATAAAAGAAGATGGAGCAATACTTGAAAGAATTACTATTCAAAGAGCTCCAGTATCATTGACTTTGAATCATTAAATACATACAGATCACCCCGAGAATTTCATGAAGACTGACTAGGAACCAAGTATTCCCACTCAAATTACTAGAAGCTTCTGAATAGCATAAGTTGCAGTTCAGTGAAGACTGACTAGGAAACATATCATCATAACAAACCCATTGAATGTAACAAAAAGAACATTGTCCAATACTTGAAAGAGTTACTATTCAACGAGCCCCAGTATTATTGACTTTGAATCATTAGTTACATGCAGAAAACCTCAAGAACTTCGTGAAGATTGTCTGGGAAAAGATACCATCACAACAAACCCATTTGATGTATGAAAAGAACATTCAAAAGAGTAATTTAACGAGCCCCGGGATTATTTTTTTTTAGAGAAAGTATCATCACAACAGACCTATTCAAGGTAATAAAAGAACATTGTACAATACCTGAAAGAGTTACTATTCAATGAGCCCTGGTATTATTGATTTGAATCATTAAACTACACACAGATCACCCCGAAAACTTCACGAAGATCGTTGGGAAAAATATCATCACAATAGCCTGTCGTTCATCCAAGACATATTGTTTAGCGTCTCGGAAAAATATGGTCCATTATATCAATACCACAGGTTTCCCGGCGCTCACGCCTGAGCTAGTTTATGACATTATTTCGGACTTCCAACACTCATACATTTCTAACAAGGTTCTGATTCCTAGCAATATACTGGAGGGGTGGACGGTTTAAAAAGTGCTTTTAGAGACCTGCAAAGTGTTGAGGGTAGATCTTTGCTTTGGCGGACCGTCAGCTGTGCAGTGGGCTATTGTCATGTGGATGCAGGGAAATGAGACAGGAAAAGGGGGTATTGACTTAGAAAGAAGGATTGAGAGGGATTTAGAGGGGGTGACGGGTTTGTAATCCATAATAACAGGCATAGGAGTTTTAGCGCAATGACTGGGGAGAGGCCGACAAGTGGTATTGAACAAACCGTTAAAAGCGCACGAAGTCGTTAAGTAATTGAGCTCAGCTCAACTAAATAATGGTGGTGGGCACTACCGCTCAAGCTCGCTTAGTGACTAAGCAGCACTGCCACCTCAGAACATGTCCGCCCCTACCCTCAGCTTCGTTTATCGTTGTATCTCACTCATAAAACATTGCAGGTCTTCACATAGTGGCATATCAGTATATATTAATACTAAAAAAGTTTTGGGGTACTTAAATGTAATGAAATAATTGATTCTATCCATCCATCTCTACATCCTTCTCCTCGTGCCATTGCTCTGAATTTTGAGCTCTTTTGTAAATGATTTCTCACTTCCCAACGAGTTTGGCAATGTCCTCCCAAGGGTCTATTAAAGTGTTTTGGACACTCACTGAACTACTTTGAGGCATACAAAAAATGGTAATTGAGTGCAGCAAAGTCTTCCGAGCTGCAGTGGTGCGTGACAGAAACGCGTTATGTCACGCGTAAATTAAAAAAAGGTCCTTGTAGAGAAATTCTTTCCACATCTCACTTTTTCGCGTTTTTTTTTCGCGATATGACACTTTATTTTAATTATCTAGGGCGTGGTAGGAGGATTTGGCACCATATGCACTCTAACATGTCTATCTCATCTCTATCTTTTGACTGAGACAACTTGAGGGAAATTCCTCCTACCATTCCCTCCATTATAATATTTTATCTTATGGAGCACACAGTATTTCATGACTGGACAATGTTTAGTACAAAAAAGTGGGGGCGGACAATTCTCCTTGCCAAAGAATGTGGCAGTGCTGCTGAGTCACCACGCGAGCCTTGGCCGGACTGCCCACCACCATAAATAATTGGTCCGTGCCAACGTCACGTGAAATGTGCCTTCATAAACACATGGTCTGTGCACACACACTCACAGCTAGTGAACACAATCAGTCATACCAAAGGTATGAAATCTACAATACAAAAAAGAATTAATAGGACAATATACACGACAACGAGAACAATTCAAAAGAGAGCAAGACAGTGAACAGCTATGCAAAACACAAGAACAGCCAAACGACCAGGAAAGACCTCAAACATCAATACACGGGCCAACCGGACCAGGGATGCCAGACCCAACAGGAATTAATCGAATACGAACTGTCGTTTCACAGATGCGACTGGGAACCCTGTAGCCAAAGAACAAAGTGTCGCGGGCTGACCGAAGCAACCATATGCGTGAAACTACTTACAGCCAAACTTTGACTAAACGGAGTGCAGACGATTGTTGCGCGTGAGTGCCGTACTAGTAGGAGGAAAGCAAGGATGTCACAACAGTCACAGCTGTGACCACTGACATGAATCGTCACTAAACGTATACTAGGCACTTTTGTTTGAAACACGAGTATAAGCAAAGAGTCAGGTAAGTCAAAAAAATGTACACATACCGTAATGGTGAGACCAGGTATCTCAGAAATGCGTGACAAAATCTTGATGACACACTTTCGAAAGGAGAACACTTATGAACACAGACTAGGAAAGACAAAGATAGGAATCTTGAGTCACGCTGATTGAGAGTCGACACTTACTCGCTTTCTGGTTATCGCTTTTGAGATAATAAAGATGGCATTATGGGAATAATCAGGACCATTGTCAAAGCCATAGCCAACGGTGAATGGCTAGCGAAACAAAAAATGGCAAGGTAAAGAGCATATCGAGGAGTATTTAGTAAGTAGGTACATACCCCAGGGACCTCGAACACGTTGGGAGGGATGAAGAAAAAGAGAGCGAACTTGATGTTGGAAGATGACAGGGCCGTTTGATGTTCATTGCGAGTCTTTCAACTACAAGAAGACCCTGTGGACGGGTTTTGGCTGGGGTAATGGGTTCCTATGCCTGTGACAGATCTGGGGTCAGGGAGGTATTGGAAAGCGGCGGAGGTAGAGTTGAATCAGATGGAGAGCTTATGCCAAGGTAATAACCGATGGACAAGGTAGCCTGGACGAGGTAGCCTGGACAAGAAGCAGACATACCAGAGTTAACTAATGACTCATGCTCAGTGGGAGGCGAGTCTATGCACAATTTGACCTGTGGGTGTTGAGTTGCGGCTGACATTGAATTTGATGGAGGAACGACAAGCTTGAGCGCTCGAGAGGAGTTGTACTACAGTAAGTTGTAGTGAATCAACCAACATGGTCAGGTGATTGTCTGTTCATGTGACAACTGACGTTTAATTCCTCCAACCTCGGCACGGTTGGTTCCAATCTTGTTGCTGCGAATGGCACTGTCCGTTCTCAACAATGGCACGCTGTTTGATAAACATAATCTATACTTACTATGACTGGGGGGTATGGCCGCAAGCGGCATGGACCGAACCTTTGTTTGACAACTGATAATATATAGTATTACTGGAATATCTAATACGCAGCCGTAGTGGTGTTGCGCTTTTTGATAGGGGAACTATCTACTGAATCATTCTCCTCATCAAGGAACATAGCTTTCCTTTTCATAACAGCCTTAGATGGGCTTAAAGCGAGTGAGGCATACTACTAAAGATACTTAGTTAGCCATGTGCAAAAAAAGAGCGATAAAGTGATAGCAACCTTGCCCACTTTCACATCCACTACAGGCAAGAACGACTTTCCGCAGTGAGGAAATCGTGAGGACATTCTGAGGAAAGTCGTTCTTGCCCGTAGTGATCGATACCCACAAACACGGTTGACAGACTGCCTACAAAACAATCGCTTCCAATACCACTCTGGCTGAATACTTTGTCCGATATGGTGAATTTTCCCAAGCCAAGACGGTTTTCACTCCGGAAGATATCTATTTAGGTCAATTGGTAGGAATCTATGAAGCTCTAAATGCCGGCGTCACCTCTATCCTTGATCACGCGCATTCGACATTCTCACGTGAGACAGCGAGCGCGTCGTTGAATGCGTCGATGGATGGCGGGTGAGGATGTGGTGGTGCTACGCGTTTCATGATATTTTGAATGGGTTTTTGGTTGGGGATCAGATTGAGAACTTTAAAGAGTTAAAGAAGGACGAGAGACTTAGGGAAAGGATGGTCGAGGTGGGGATTGCGTATGATGAGTTCAGTACAGCTGCAAAGGAAGAAGTGCAATCTGTCATGGACCTAGCTACATGAGCTACTACTATCTTCTTTCAAAATTTTTGGTTTTGTTACTCATTCGAGACTTAAAATCTTCACACATTCGCTTACATTTTTTTCACTCATTGAGAACCTCCAACATTTTTGCCTTTACTACGCATTATCTCGGCGGCCCTTGGTTCTTCGCCAACAGCCCTAAACTTTTACGTGACCTTGACTTCCTCAATACCTCTTTCCCCATCGTCTTTTCACATTCTAGCTTCATCACTCCGTCAAACCAACCAATACATCTCCACCACCCCCGAATCCAAAATGCATTACGGCCATGATCACCCAACAGCCCCATTTATCCAAGATCAAGCAGCCTTAGGGGTGACACACATTTCACTTGCTCTGCTGATATGGTCACACAAGCTCGTTTATGGCTACAAAGCATGAGATTGGAGTTCTTTAGACAAACATTAAATAGATGGAGAATTCCAGGGAACAGTCCTATGTCTGTCAATCAGGCATTTTTGCTCGCAATGAGGGAAGGTGGGTTGGCGTTGAGGGGACCTGACATTGGGGTGATTCAGGTGGGCGCAAAAGCGGACATTGAAAGCGGACATCGTGGTGTTCGATGAGAGTCACCTAACATGCTTGGTTGGGCGGATCCTGTCGCTGCAGGGATTATGCATTCAAATGTAGGAGATGTGGAACATGTGTTGGTGAATGAAGAGTGGAGGAAGAAAGATAGACAGTTAGTGTTGAAAGATGGGTTGAATATGACAAGGGATGAGGTCGAGGAAAATTTTTGGAGTCAGCGAAGAGGATTCAAGAGGTGTGGATGCAGACACCTTTACCTGACTTGGAGGGGGAATTCCAGCCTGGAGCTCCCTACGCCGGTGCAGATGTGGAGGATGTAGTCAGAGGAAATGGGAGGGGTTATCAAATCAAGGTTGATGTGAATTTTGATACCTACAAGCAATGTCACTCACCAACTGCTACTGTGAATTATCTCAACTACTAAGTATTAGTATTTCAAATTACCATTCGTCTTTTGTACCATAAATCAAGAATACTTAATATCAACTCTTTTTGAACCAATCTTGCCTTCTCTGAGTGAGAAGCCCGATGAGGAATGCTCGAGCTGAAATACAGATGTCATTTAAATATTGCCATCGCCGTCGTGCTGTGCTAAGTTTTGGGCAGTGTGTGGAGTGAAGATTTCAAACTCCGTGTCCGTCTTGACTCAGACTATTAATAAAGACCAGACACCTGTGTGTCCCAAGTAATACATCCAATTTGATAAAACTACAGGACATGTGGTCCAGTCTAGTTTGATAGGATAATGTGTACTTCCCGGTAGTGCAATAATTATTGATTATTTATAAAAATATAAGGACTTGAAGTGTGATATTGAGGCGGTATATATGTAGGCGGGAGCGCTCCCTGACGGCATATCGGCCGTCGTTGATATCAATGATGTGATGCCTCCTCCTGAATGCCCGCCAGGTTTGCTCATTGTGTCGGGCAATGAGCGCGCACCTCTCTTTAAATAAATTGAAATAAATTGCAAAAGTTTCGGGGAGAATTATCTTGTATTACCCCCTTAGAATTAGAATTGGCATTTAGTTCAGGAGCTGGAGACATGTCGTACGGTCCTGGTCTGGTTACAAAGTGTCCTGTCTGTCCCTTGCTGTTTTCTTCCAGCTCCACTTCTCCTACTAGTCTTCATATTTTTTAACCACAGACACCTTATACCAATTTTTAAACCATGTAGAGCAATCTGCAGGACATGATCCAAAAACGACACTGGAACAGAAGAGAGTGGTTCGGGAAGTACCGAGGGGATTTTTCACGCATTTTACGAGCGTCTAACACACCTCCCTCCTTAATAACTTGACTCGGGATCAGTGTATATACAAGAAAGCAGCTTCGGAGGTTAACAGGATATTTATAAGGTATGTCATAGGGTATGCTAAAAATTTTTTATACACATCTCCTCGGTTGGACATACTGTATAATCTTATTATGTACCGGAAAACAGCTCGAAAATTTGCATTCTGCTGCCTTCGTACTTGAATAACATCTTGATATGCACTTTTAAAAATCAAAGAAAATATCCGGAGTGTATACATCATCATATTAAACAATTATTATAACCCATGCTATAGTATCTGTTGATTTAGATGAGTAACAATCTTGAATCACTTCTACTGTAAAAGTCCTGTAGTGAACTCGATAAGAGATTACAATTTTTGGATAATGAATGTTCTGTCAATACAGAAGTATGTTTATAATTTTCTATACACTATATGTGACTGTATAAGCCCTCTGAAATATTACTTTTTCCACAATCAGTTGTATCTATGAGCTCACCGTTGCCCAAAGGTGATGTGTCGGCAAGTGCCTAAATATGGAATAAGTACGAGCGCCTTATCCAATACGATTATAACCTAAAACAGGCACTTAATACTACTTTCTACACAAGTAATTCCCTAGAAAATGACAGGTAGGAGGCTGCGTCAGCTCTTCTTGCTTGAAGTGTTTAATTATATTGTACCTTTTGCTTCCACCGCCAGAATTAGAATATGTCACAGATATCAATCACATATCTCATATGCAAAAACATTGAGGAGATAGGATGGAGTCTGCGTGCTTGAATGCAAAAGGCGCTTGATGAGGCGCATGCATTGGGCTTGCGCCGCATCCGCTTTTTGCCTTATATGGTTGAGTTTCAAACATCCAGCTCGCTTTCTAAGCTTATGAGATATGTATTCAATCACTATAAGTGGTGTCACGCTCTGTGACTCGTGGTTATAGGCAACCTCTGCCAAATTTAAACTCCGACACTCGCAGTAAAAGTGGTCAACATCTCCGAGTCCTCGTACGTCCATTTTGGCGACTCATTTGTATGGGAAAAAATGTTCGCAAATGGTACTCAAACAATGTCTCCATTTTTGATTTTTGAAAAATTTCGCTGATCATTCAAAAACTGTGTTTTACTGTAAAATCTCACAAAGATTCATCAATATAATGAGACCAAGGCTGAAATTGAGAAATCGAAAACGGAGAACCTTTTTGGGGATACTATGGCTGTTTTTTAGACTACCCATTCACAACTGTTGAGGGACATCCAGACTGTCAGAGTTGTTCAATGGTTATAAACTTAAGTAAAAAATAGAAAACTTTGAGGAGCGCAATTTGTCGAGATTTTACATTCAAAACAACGGTATTGATGAAAGGATCATTATTTCCAAGTTTCAAAAGGTAGTGGTCAGTAGAGCCCTCACAGTGATTGAATTTTTTGCCTGGACATCTCAGCGCGTATTGAGTTGACACATATTCGGAGCTAAAACCCAAATCCGGTAATACTGGTTTTCCGGTCACACACTTTTCGCAGGGAGTGCCGATAACCACTGTGAGCGGAGAATTAAAACCACGTGACCTTTGGTTGAACTTCACATCTCCGCGTCGACATCTTCTCTTCTTGACCACTACATCCTCTCTGTACAGTTCTATACTTATAGCCTCTATCAAGACAGAATCTTTCGACTTCATATACTGGGGATACCCGAGAAATTTTGGTAAGTTGCTGACACTGCCCTTTCCTAACACCTACATCGCATGGAGCGGTAAGTAAAGATGTTGTCGCAGTACTTAGGTGCGCTCATGCTTAGTGACTCAACACTTCTTTCCCTCGCTCCTTCTAACTTCCTTCCTTCCTCTCGTCAATGCCAATACACTCAAATCTGTGACACGCACCGCCATCACCCAGTGCCAACGGAGTCGTTGCAGAGCTTGTCCCGTTATTGGGCTCCGATGCCGAGATATGCCTTCGTCTCAAGGTGAGTGTCCGCATCGTGCCTCCTTGTGTTATCTGACGTGTTCACCAACAGAATCCTGACATTTTTTTCGATGCCCATGCCAATGTCCGATCTGACGCCTTTGGTATCAGGTCAAAACTCACTGCATCGTTGCTACCTCTTGTATGTATGCGCGTTTTTTTTCTTTTTTTCTCTCCCTGTTGTAACCCTTTCCCAGCTCATGCTCACAGAGCTTGCAAGTCTTCTGACCCATGTTACTTTGAGTGTGATTCCGGTTATATTCTAGTTGGCCATCAATGCGC
The DNA here is from genome assembly GCA_004369135.1 of Dendrothele bispora CBS 962.96. NCBI lineage: Eukaryota > Fungi > Basidiomycota > Agaricomycetes > Agaricales > Dendrothele > Dendrothele bispora. The sequence goes on from ML179495.1 coordinate 23,558, forward strand.
ATGTAACGTGAGTATACGTGCCTATAAACAACACCTTTTTCAACATTTTCTCTTGACCGTGTTTTATCAGGGTTGCTCTACTCTTCCGGTTCCCCGTGCTTTGAGACCATAAGCTCTAGATTACTTACGATGTTGTACATTTTGTCACTTTCCTTATGACTTTCCTCCCTCCGTTCTTTCCTATAAAGTTATCTTTCAATGTCTCTACTATTTTATGTAGTAACTGTGTAGTGTATATGAATAATAATAAATTGTCTTTACCTTGAACTCGTACAAAGATTAGTGTAAAGTTCAAAGAAAATACTATCTGATACCAATCTAAAATTCACTGAAATCAACCACTCCTTTCCAAAATTTCCAAAGTGGGTTAGGGGGACTAGCTATTGTGACCACATTTTCAAAATGCAAGAATTGTAAAATGCGAGAAATTTGACAAGGTTTTGAGGATTTTAGAATATTCTTGACATATTTTGACGAGACAGTTTTCCTGATGAAATTGGAGGCCGGGAACGACGGTCTTTCCGACTTGGTGGTAGCCAGGATTCTATAACAGAACATTTCAGAGATAGACAATATCATACTCTCTGACCTTCTGGACTTTTTCCCTGGCAGAGAGGAGGAAATTGTGCAGCTTGATGATCCCAAAAAGGAACTGAGTATTCAAGCACTGGGTGCAAGGACCTCAGGCTGTAATTTCATGGGAACTGCAGTAAAATTATGAATTGGAAACATGCCTGTCATTTCATTAGAATTACAGGCATGTAGGCAATTCATAATTCCCTTGTAAATCTCACTGTAATTCCAAAAACTCACACTGGCAGGTTCTTGCACCCAGTGAAAGTATGAAGGTCACATTGTAGTAAAGAGGGGTTTGAACCCACAGAAATATGTTCCAGTGGGAATCTAAGCCTGTACTTAAATACACCTTAATTCTACTACCTAGTCTCGGCTATGCATGTATTATCATAGATCTATGAAAAGGACTGCTCAAATCTAGTTTCTATGGAAGTAGTATTGGCAGATGTAGATATTCTTATGAATGAAGAATTGTCATCGAGCTTCGAAAAGGTACAACAGTGCACCAAAATATGAAAGATTAATCCTTGTTAACATGAGCCGAGATGTCCGGTAAACCAGTCTTAGCCACCAGTGTATTGATTTCAGGTTTAACACTTGCAGGCAACTCTTTTGTAGTCTTCACCGGTTTCCATCCAAGTGACTTGGCTCTCGTAGCCAGACAACGTGAGTTTGTCCCAAAGAATTGGGCGAAAGGCTGACATTAGGGATTCAGAAAAGTCAACAAATTCTTGAATAAAAGTATCCTTGTCATTTGAGAGGATAACTTACCCCGAACTTCGAAGAACTTCTGTTCCTCTTCAGTGGAAAAGGTCAAGGAAGAAGAGTCTTCTCCGAGACCAAGAGGAACGAGTGCTTGAGAGATGGCTTCTGCCAATTGCTGAAAATTATGTTCACCGTTCACGGCATTGTATATACCCTCACGACCATGACCGGGAAACTGAGGGTTCTGCGATGTCAGAACTGAATCCAGGAAAACGTTGTAGAGATCGGCGACTATGAGCCATGACCATGGTCAACAGGGGAAGGTGAGTCAGATACGCCATGCATGAATACGTCAAGATAGATTGACAGGTAGAAGTTCAAGAATACGGACTCACGTTTATGAATCTCAACATTAGGCCATACGTTCTTCCCTTCTCCTAGTATCGTACCCCCTTGAGGAGGTGTGCGTGCAAAAGCGGCTTTGATAAGCGCAGGTACTTGAATCGAGTGTCGATTGGATATCTCGGCATCAAACAGAGGTCCAGAGGCAATGCCGTACGGTGGATGGTAGGACGATATAAGTCCTGAGATAGTCTTCCGAAAAAAGAAAAGGAAAAAAGCACATTGTTAGCCACATGTGTGAGTAAGTCTTCATCTACAATACAAAGGACAAGTTGCCGTGAAGAATCTGATTGGCTAGACAAGAGTTCCTTTTTTGGTATGTACCTCTCTTGAGCACTTAGCGAGAGTACTGGTTCTGTATTCAGTTTGTATTCAGTGCTTTGTATTCAGTAGACCAGAGTGTCATAAGGTGAATGAATTGTGTTCGGTACTTTGAACTCAGCCAACGGGGGGGTTGTAAGATGAGTTGAATATTTATTTATACAACAGTGAATGAAACAATATTTAACCCTAGGCAAGCGAGCGGGGTCTCTATGAGATTGACCCATCCGCTGACCCCTGTGGAGATATACCACAAAGTAAAGCTGACGAACTGCCGGAAATTGGGGTATTGGTGATCATTGTTTATTTCACGTGCTGAAGAGAAAGCCGTCGGTAGTTCAGATGATATTATATGTATTGCTTTGTGACACCTTTTTCTTCAGTCCAGACAACCTGCGATGTTCTCCAAACTTAAGTAAGTGCATCTTAAACACGCAACGCCTGGACATCAGGAAACCAATCTACTGATAAGTAAGGAATAATTTATGGTAAGTACCATCTCAATATGCAACTTATCATATTTTCAAAAAATACGGACACTATTCTAATTATGATAAATCCGCGGTCGCCCTAGGGGCCTATCATAATTAGAGCTAAATAACAGATAATTAGTGTATACTTCGATAACTACTTGTGGATCAAGTGGGATCGTCAATAATTTATAACAAATTTATCTCCAAGTATTGCAAGGTGATCAAAAATATCCGGTTCAGTCAGCGTTCATAAACCAATAAAATAATGATCAATAACAATTGGTGTCGAAACAAACAGTAAAGGTATACGACATTGAATTATACAGGAACAAGTATTAAAATGTGCGTAGTAAATGATCGAGAAAAATAGACATATGATGGAAATATGACTTAAAGGGCCTATAGACTGGCATCAGGAGTGGTCAATAGCATACATATTGATTCACTCGGTGGGAACTCCTGCCAAGGCAGCCCAATCAGCCGCATTGAGTATCTGCTCATTGGTTAGGCCATGTTGAGCTAATGGCAATGTACCACTACAAAATTAATCAATCAAACACAAAGTTAAATGAAAAGAGGGGGCACGAATGAGGCAAAGATGTACAACTTATGCATAAGAGCATGATAACGAAGCTTATTGATGTTGTTGAAAATGGCCAATGCAGTTTTCCAGACACCCGCTAGCTCCTTGGAGGGAAAATTTTCGTTACATGAGCGTGAATTTTGTGCATCTCCGAAAACACAAAAATGGTCGTTGCTAATCATCTCTGATCTCTCTTGGTCAATGATGCTAGGTGTTTACTTGACTCAAATCCAGCTAGGCAGAGCTGCGCCATTTCAGAGTCAAGCCAGGCCGAGCTGTAAGCATCACAACTCACTCTGGCTCTGGTGAGTCCAGTCTTTTGCAGCCATTTATTTCTTCCCTGACCACACAGATTAAATTATTCTAACACAGATATAAGAGCATTGACAGTGAATGATTGCTATGAGTTTGCACACACTGCATGTAAAAACTGGTATTTCTTGAGAATTGCAGTAACTTTACACAGGGATTATGAATGAGAAACACATCTCTACTGGAATTGGAGAAGATTCTGGTATGGATGAATCATGTCATTTCATATTTCTGTATACTTACAAGGCAAAAATTCTATGTAGATCCCCCAACACAAATTGAAATGTGCCTGAAGTCATTTACCGTGCCAAAGGCACGGGTTTCAGCTAGTGTACTAACATACATTATTTTTCATTTCACATTCAGGCTTCATTAATCATGAGTTTTCAGATCTTATACTTATATAGTTGTGACATTATTAATGTCAGTGAAGGAATCAGGCCGGATCCCTAACTCTTATCTAATTTAAGCTTGGGAAATAAGTTAGGAAATGAATGTAGAAATTGTTTCCTAGTATGTTGATATACCAGGCTCAAAATGATTTAGGTTGGGATGTCCCAAGGTATTAGATGACCTGGGACATCCCAGCCTGTTTTAAGTGGGATGTCCCAACTGAGTGGAAGACTTGGGACATCCCAGGTTTCCCAGAGGATTATTTAGGCTGGGATGTCCCAGCTGATTGGAAGACCTGGGATATCCCACATTGTCACCCTTGGGACATCCCAACAGTGGTGAATCTTCTGGGATATCCCAAAATGAGAAAATCATTTAGGCTGGGATGTCCCAGCTGATTGGAAGGCCTGGGATGTCCCACATTGTCACTCTTGGGATGTCCCAACAGTGGTAAATTTTCTGGGATAACCCAGAATGATAAAATTATTTAGGCTGGGATGTCCCAGCTGAGTGAGAGACTTGGGATGTCCCACATTGTCATCCTTGGGATATCCCAACAGCAGGAAATTTTCTGGGATGTCCCAGCTGAGTGTAAAAATTGGGATGTCCCAGGTTGGGGGGTTGGGATATCCCAGTGTAAGGAAGAAGAAGCTGGGATGTCCCAATCCCAGAACAAGGGTCATGGGATATCCCAGGTCCCAAGTCCAGGATTGGGACATCCCATGAGCCATTGTCATCAGGGGGACATTCCATGGGCCATTATGAGCTTTGGGATTTCCCAAGTCCCATTCTAATCAAGGGGAAATCCCAAGTGCAGAAACTCATTGGCTTTCTAAATGCCATTGGGACGGAAAGACATATGGTTGAATTTATATGGAGATCTACCTAATATTTAGCAAAATCATAATGTTATAGGCTATGGAATAACCTAGTTTGCAGTAGTAGTGTGGCTGAATGGGTCATTCAGGGAATGAGGTCACTCTAGGAAGCTATTTCTGGAGGATGGCATGATACAAACAGCTGAAATATGAATGCCAGCATAGAAAAAACAGCGGTGGCATGAATTCTGCGGGTCGCCCTGCAGACCTGCAGATCAGTGGCTGTGCAAACCTGCGGGCCAGTGGCTGTGCACCTACTGGTCGATACTACCGGTACTATACTTGATGATAATTATAGTGTACAATCACAGTATTGTTCAGTCACAGTCGCAGTAAAGAGAAATCGAGCCGTGTTTTAAATTTTTACCTAGTTTTAGATTTTATTTTGAGAAATTTCTCGCTAAATTAATGAACATTACTTCGAAATAGTACAGTAATACAGGCTATAAAATATTTCTTGAAGCTACTACTCAAGCCTCAGGTGATGCTAGCACCCGAAAGTTAATTTTTCTTGAAGTGGAAATTTGAATTACCGATACAGGGGACAAAGACCGACCTGCAGATCGGTCGGTGGCCTGCAGGTTGATCTGCAGGTTCACGTGACTGGCCCGCAGGTCTGCAGGTCACGTGAACCTGCAGATCAACCTGCGGGCCACCTACGGGCCACCTGCAGACCACCTGCAGACCACCTACGTGCCTGGTGATTGGGTGCACATAGGATCCCCACTAGTTTCTACAAACCTTTGGCATGGAATTTGGCCATTTTGACCATTATTGTCCGTATTTTTTTTATGGCCTCATGCAAAAGTTGTCTGCAGACCTCGACGTTCGAAAAATTTTGTCCAGATCCCTGACCAGAAATCTGTGTCACAATTAGGATAGGGAATCTTTCAATGAGCTTGTAAACTCTATTCTAGGTTCTCCCGTGGCTTGTAGAACACCAGTAAAAAAGGAAATTATATATGATGTTATTTATTATCTTGACTCTGACCAGACCTTTCTGTGGACACAAAACTACTTGCATATACTGCTTTTAAACAAAAAATAGAAGGTTCATCTGTATTTAAAAACTGTAATTTTCAGGTAAGTAGCTGTGAGTATATCTAGCCAAGAATCAGACTCCTACTTGTAAGTGTGAGTATGGGCCAGTTTCACCTTCAGTCTTCTCAATACTAACAACTTGAATAAGTGTACTATAAAATCAAAATCCTGACTATGGAGTGATGGGTATATGAACAAATGTTTCATAGAAACTGGAATACATGTTCAACTTTGTTATCAATAATCTCTGAGCAGTCAAGACAATGTAAATTAGAGTGAACAACTTCACTCTTCATTTATTTCTTGCCAATAATATAAACCTTTGCTCCACTTGAATGTTTCTATGTTCTCATCCAACTCCTTCTTGTTGTCATAGAAGAGAAGTCATCAGTGTATTTGTAGTATTTTAGTGGTCAGACTTACCTCTGAACTCCAGATTTTTGTTGCAACCTTTGACTTTTTCTTGTAGCCTCTGATAGATTTCACTCAAAATTAAACAAAAGACTTCAACAATGGTAGCCCAACAGAGTCAGGGTAGAAAACTTACACATTATGGTGGCTAACCTGAGTTTCAGATTCTTCCAGTGGTGGAACTTGGATGGAGTGATCCATGAATGCAGTCATGATCTCTGCACAGACTAGGAGAAGCATATCAAGAAGTATCACTTCACTGATCTCCTCAATTGTGTCATATTTTTCATTCACTAAAATAAAAATGATTGCCATGATGTAGACACCACTTTTGGTTTTGTCATCATCACTGAGTTGGTACTTTGTGAAATTTAAGTAGATGTAGCATAGAAAATACTTTGATTCATACTAAACTCTGCACAACAACAGATGTCCCATTTCTCAAAGACTGAATAATGGTCATGGACATGTTTAGATCCATAAGTAATCCAGAATCCTATGACCTAAAGGACAGAGAACATGATTAAAATTAAATCCATCCGTTTACAAGCCTACGGAAATTTATAGAATAATCACCCTGAAGATATTGGAGTAAGGAGATCCCTCCCATGGTTGGGAAGTATGGATATGATCCTCAGGTGATGTATCATATACTCAAATTTTCCATGATGCTTGAAGAATATGGGAACCACAAGCACTTTTAAGAAGATAAAATTGTCTGAGCCCTAGCACACAAGAAAATGCCCCATATCCATCAAAAGTCATTTCTCTGTTGGAGTTAAATATCTCTTCAAACTCAGAATGCTCAAAGCATTTCACAAGCCCTGAAGCCTGACCCTCTCATACCTTGTTGATATACAGGCACATGGTCATGCAACTCATGTAATGGTACTGAATATTTTTATGAATACAATTTCATCAAATCTGCTTCAAGTTGTAAAATCTCTTTAAATACCTTCTTTGACTCCCTGATCAGGCTTCTTAGGACTGTTTGGATCACTCATCAGTTGGTCTGCAACCTGGTTTTCTTCTTCCGCTGTGAGATCTTGTGGGCAAAGGAGTGAGATTATTCAAAACTTTTAATGAAAAGGTAGTAAGAAAACTCACCACCATGATAACTTGGGATCTGGACACATGTAGTATCCAGATCCGTTTCATTTTCAGTCCAGGACTGCCAGTAATGACTGGGCACCATGTTTGAGATTGTGCTGTAGCTGATTCTATGTTAAAAATTCTAAATATCTTGTTATCACATCCAAATATTCAACCTACGAGCCAACCCATCACTTCAAATAATAACCGGGAGTCGAGAACAATATTGAGTGTGAAATTAAGGCAAAAACATCAATTCTCATAGCTGATACAAGAAAGTTTAAATTTCCGTGGGAAATGATTGTTTGCCGGACTCAGCGAGTTCATCTCACTGTTTTTTGAGTCTTTACATGGACGAAAAATATATCGCTCAATTTATTAATTCTACGGTACTCAATAAACATTATGTACACTAAAATACAGTGAGATAAATAGGGGGGAAGTATATTAATCAAATAACGGGTGGCCCGCAGGTGGTCTGCTGTCATGCAGGTGGCCTGCAGGTGGCCCGGAGGGGTGACCCGCAGATTTGCACATACCGGAAAAAACAGGGAACACCAGGAAAGTTTGTAACTGCTGTCACATGCAGAAATTTTGGGATGTCCCCAGGGCCAAGAACCAGGGGCTGGGACATCCCATGGGATATCCCAATGCTTGGCTAGGATGTCCCAGGGCCATGGGATGTCTCCGGGTTCATGGACCTACTTAGGTGGATCAACTTAGGGGAGGAGCTCCACCTAATTAGGTACCTTAGGGGGGGTGCCTGAAGTGGCAGGAACATATATATGTATATACGAAAATGTCATAGAGAGTCAATGTACATCAAGACATATATACAGAGTATACACTTGATCTACAAGCAAAGATTAACTTAAAAAAAGGCAATCTGAATGATTAATCTAGCAGAAAATTGAAAAAAAAACCATGACAAATGAGGCCTGGGGGAATTCCCAGCACCTTCCAAAGGGGCCTCAGGGACTTCCCAGGTGACAAGTGGGAACTTCCCAAATGGCACTTGGGAACTTCCCCAGGGCCTCCCCAGATTGAGGGGGAAGTCCCTGCATTCAGGTCTTCCCTAGGTATTTATGACCCCTCAGGGGGATTTCTTACAAGGAAAAATACCCCTAAGAAGGCCCTCTAGGGGGGGTGCCTGAAGTGAATGGAACGGCGCTGCGATCCAGACACTGCCGTCTTTTGATCTCGAGTCCACCATTCTTTTCAGAGACATCCCAGCCCCGGATGTAGCTGTGGATCTGCCCCCCCTTCGTAGCGCTGGAGAACCTACTGAGCCTGACCCTTCTTCAAGCCCCCTTTCAACACCCCCATCTTCAAACCCTCCAAGCCCCCATCTCTCTCCAGCTCTTGGAAGTTCAACCCCTTCACTCTTTTCTGCTACGTCGACGGCTCAACCTGTTGCCGTCGGTCCAAGTCCTGGGGTAAAAAAGTCCATGCACCGCAGCAAGGTCTCACGGCAGAAGAAACGCATGAGGGAGAAGGCAAAGGGACCAACCAGTCGCAAGCCACGATTCCCTGCCAACCATAATGCCCTCAACAACGCCGTGCCTATACCTACCTCCCTTGACACTGACTGCATGGCTGAGGCTACCTCCGGCTATTTCTGTAAGCCAACGAAGGTCAAAAACGACGCTGAGAGAAAGAAGTGGAAGCTGGAAGAATTGGTTGGACCAGGCTCGTGAGGCTTTCGTTTGGTCTCTGTTAACAAGAGGTGCGTGCTGTCTCTCAGGCACTTTTCGAAAAGTATGAAGTCAAACCTTTTTAATCTAGGTCTGGTCCCCTGCCCATCATAGATTCTAAACAACGGGTTTTTGGGGTTGTATGTCCACCTCCTATCGACAACAACTCAGGAATACACCTCGATTGGAACGGTGCTGCAGTTGCAGCTTTGAAACGTGAATACAACGGACCACAACAGTCCAAGAAAGGCGGTCTTAGCTTTAAAGCGGTAAAACGCAGGGGAAACTCGCTATGAAGCACTGGCAGCTATGAGCACAAAAACACACACACAACCACACAACACAAACAACACAAACTACACAAGAGCTAGTTATGTCGAGCAAGTTAAACCAACATATGTTAGTTCGGGGGGTTCGGAGATAGGATCCTTTATCAAGTAACTTTAGAATACGTTGACAAAGTAGAGTATATCGAAATTAACTCTCAGTCCTTCGAAACTGATTGACTCTTCAACTAATCACAAAGTCTGATTTTAAATAAAATCCGACTGTCATCAAAACGTCTTCTCAAACACACAACACTTATAGTATCGAACGTGTTTATTGGTTTGTCTAACTCTACAACATCGGGATGTAGGATAAACGGAAAGTTGTAATACTATGCACACAGGGCACTAGCACTATGAGGTATGCGGAAATTATAGTCTCTGTAGACTCAGAGTCCTCAACTGCAAAGTGCTGTCACTAAGCCGTCCGCCGAGAAACTCTAATTTTGAAAAGCCCAGCCACCAGCAACACTCTGCCAGTTCGGAAACTGTACTTTTCAGACCCTTACTAGTCAAGTCCCTGTGGACAGGAGCTAGGCAAAAGTATAAGCTGGCGGATTTTAAGTGCTACCAAAACACTGAGACCAACGCAAGAAAAACTGATTTAAGGCTAGAGTCTGACTTTGCAATACCAAGGACATTTATACTGCTATCCTCATTGGACCACAGTGCCCTTGAGCTCCGTCATAAGACTAAATTCGGACTTTGCAATACCAGAGACATTTATACTGCTATCCTCATTGGACCACAGTGTCTCCGAGCTCTGCCACACTTAAATCATACTTCCTGGCGAGTAATCTGATTTTCTGGTACATACATACAGGTCTTTTATACTACGAGCAGAGTAACTGTCACAAGAAAAATACAGAAACAGTAGACACTAGCGAGATCAAGAGATATACATTTTTCTTTTACTCTATATGGCAATTTCCGAGACAAAACAGAAATAAAACTAAAGTCCGTTTTAAAACATATGTGCATTCCAGTCCATTTTCGTATATAAAATATTAGGCCGAGTTGAGTCAACCTCTTTGGATCGGATTTTGCTACGTGTCAGTGTTGAACCGGCCCTTGCTATCCGCCACTTCCATATGACTCCTCCATGATAAAGCATCATTTATCCGTGTATCCGGTGACACTCCATCGGATCACTTCAAAATCAGCTTTTGTGATTGGCTCTTCAATGCATCCACACATGTGGCATCTACGTGTCCACTACGTGTCTATCTTTCCTCCTACGTGTCTGGTTATTATTGACACGGAAACAGATTTTACTGCTCCTGGTTCCTGTCAGATTTTCCTGACTCCGAAATCAGAATATCCCGTGAATCCCTTTATTACCAATTAGACTAGATGTCGGTCCGGTCAGATGGCAACAGCCCTACCGTCAATCTGTTAAGTCCGATTTAACATGATGTCAGATTTAAGCCTACAAGCTTTTCTTGCTAAGCCCAACCTTGGACCTCGTAGCCGACAAGCCTGACATTCAAATTTCCTCCTTCCCATGGATATAACTAGAGTAATCCTATCGCTGATAAGATCCGATTATATCTTACTAGACAATGTGCAGCATACAGATGAACAGATGCATACTTAGACAACATAGGACATAATAACTTGATAGACTTGTCAATACTACCATAGTTATAGTTCCATGGTTGCTTCAGTACGGCTTGGGTAAAGTCGGATTTTACTGGCACCTCAATAGGACCTTCATTACTTAGCAAATTCACTAAGCTCCAGTACATATAACTCTAGCTTTTGGTTAACAGCTTGGGAACAGCTTTAACCCTCAGTTTCCCTCAGTATCCAGGCTCACAACTATGTTATTCACATAATTAATATCGGATTTTGAGCCTAGAACCGTAAAAATGGTTCATCACCGGAAAGCCCAGAATTTGAACCAGACGCCGAGACGTATGGTACAGCTGGGCCCATGTCCAAGGAATGCCGCAGAGAGCTGAACTCAATCGCCTACGACTTCGAAACGGCGCTGCATCGTCTCGCTCGCAAGTATCAAAAGCCTGTGCAAGCAGCTGGATTCGGCTTTCGGTCTCATCGTAAGGACTCTACCTGGAACGACTTTCAAGCATGGCGGACCAAGACCATGGGGGATGCAAAGCAAGAAGGAGGTATGTCTATGTATGCCTTTTATTCACTTTTTCGTGATAGTTGATCATTTTGCTCTAGAATCCTTGCAGGAGTTTACGCGACGCCTTGCAAAAGAGTATAAGAGGGTAATGAAGGAGGAACTTGGCGAGAATTGGAAGAACATCGACAAAAGACGCGAAGTCGCCAAAAAGCTGGGTTGGGTTGGCTACGCTCAGAAGCTGAGGTGAGAGATGGCAACTGAAGAATGAGAGGGAGGTGTCAAGCCCGGGACCATGAAGCGTTGCACGGATGAGGTCATGAAGGTGGTAAGTGAAGTGTCTCTCGTAAAACATCTGGTTAGTTATCTGAAACTTCTTCGGTGTAGGCGCAAATGATCTACAAGACATACGGCATTGTTATCATGGGCTCGGCACATGATCTGAACAATCACACTCGCTCGAGGTTCTTTGGGTGGGGACCTGAATTTGAGAGCATGATGCGTTCGGAGCAGGTTGGATTCCAGAAGGCCTTAACGTCAAACGCCGTGAACACTGAAATTGCGTTATTACCATGACAACCTGGCAGAAGGACTTGAAGAAGATCCCGTCAAGAGCGCTATCATTCAAGAGTATCATACTAATCCAACAAACGTCAGCAACCTACGTCCACTGCTCCCTCGAATTTTCACGAACGACCTCGGTTTGTCCTTAGCACATCTTATGGCGAGTATCTACTGACCTTTCAATATCTGCAGTCGAGATAACCAAAAACCCCAAGATGAAGATGCACTGGAATACGTTTGGGAGCGACACGAAGACCCATCATTTCAAGATGGTAGGCTACCCTCCGGATCTCGCCGGCCTCGGTGCGCGTTCAGAAGGCCTTATACCCCATGCAAAGTTCATACATCAGATCTCCCTCCTCAAGATGATTCCGCCTCGCATCAAGCATTGGGAAATTTTACGCAAAGCCGAGAGTGCTCTGACCGAAGGTGACCGGCAGTTTCTTGATGCGGATGACTTCGGTACTCGTATAGTGCTGTGGACTAAGGGAGAGTTACATCTGCCTCTCGAGTAGCAAGGCTCTATCGCGTTGATTTCGGACACGAATGGGGATCCTGTGATGACAGTGGCAGACTACATTGCCCTCGGTGAAATAGAGGAGACAGGAGAGGATACAGACGAGGCCGAAGAAGCGAGTGGTAAAGATGAAAGGCAGAAAGGGAAGGGTAAAGTGAAAGAGGCGAGAGTCGACAAGGGAAAGGGCAAAATGAGAGAGGTGTCTGAGGATGATGGGGTTGACAATAGTCCGAAGGAAGATCAAAGGCGAAAAGGGAAGAGTAAAGTGAAAGAGGCGAGAGTCGACAAGGGAAAGGGTAAAATGAGAGAGGTGTTTTGGGATGATGGAGCCGACGATAGTCCAAAGGAAGATCAAAGACAAAAAGAGAAGGGTAAAGCGAAAGAGACGAGAGTCGACAAGGGAAAGGGGAAAATGATAGAGATGTTTGAGGATAATGGGGTCGACACTAATCCGAAGGAAGTTAAACGAATGAAGGAAGGAGTGGTGCGAGCTTTGACAGGATCGAAGAAGGTAATGCGTGTGGAAAAGAAACAGCTGCTATGGGATGAGGATGACAATGAGTCAGACTTTGAAGTTCGGGAAGAGCCCAGGACTTTGCCCCTGTTGAGGAAGACACTACCGACTACCGTGCAAGGGGTAAGAAAGCAACACGCCCCTATTCGGCCAAAGCAAAAGGAAGACGACGTACACCGTTCCCAATCTCAACCACACCCCCCTCCCCTTCCTCGTCCTCGTCATTCCCGTCCAGTTGATACACACTCTACTCAAGCACAGCTGCATTCAATGGCACTGAAATCCGTTCCACGATCACATGCTGTGCCAGTCGAGACTTCTGCAGCGTCGACTTCAAGGCCAAAAACACCTGCCAGTCCAAAAAAGAGCACCAAGAAACCATTGCCTTTGGAAGCTATAGCGCGTTTGCATGCTCTGGCTGTGGGGAAAAGTGAAAGGAGAAAGATTTCAGAAGTAGATTTGGAGGATGATGTTGAGGAGCGTGCTCCCAAGAAGCAGAAAGGTCGGTGAAAGAAAGGTTCGAAATAATTGCGAACTTGAATGAAATGTATAATTAGTTGTATTTATATTTTACCTTTACAATTACCTTCGCGTTCAGCGTTTCTTGTGTCCGACCTTGTATATATGATTCAGGTAATATAGCTTTAGATACATCATGAAGTGTATTACTAGTTATGCGTTTGAATTTATTTTTTTTTCTTTACAACTACCTTTGCATTCAGCGCCGGGAGGAAGTTAGTTCTTTATTTATATTTTACCTTTACAATTACCTTCGCGTTCAGCGTTTCTTGTGTCCGACCTTGTATATATGATTCAGGTAATACAGCTTTAGATACATCATGAAGTGTATTACTAGTTATGCGTTTAAATTTTTTTTTTTTTCTTTACAACTACCTTTGCATTCAGCGTCGGGAAGTTAGTTCTTTTTGAAACATTTGGTACTTAATGTCCGGGTCTTCAATCTGCCTTCCGTTCCCGAGTCCACCTGCGAACGGTAATGTAAAGAAATGTATTTGGTATATTTTACTGTTTATAAATGTACGAAATTGTGAAGGAATGTCGCATGATATATTACTTACCTTTTGGTGCATTAGACCATATCTGCAACGCGGATTTTTCTAAGCTCCAAATTGTCAAAGAATAATGGAACTACAGATAAACAAAATAGGGCTAACAATTTTGGTGTTTGGTCAACCACCCAGTCCCACTTTAAAGATTTTCGGGTGGGGCCTAGATAAATCCGTATTGATCGTTCCTCAATGAAAAACAATGACCAAAACTCCGCGTTGCAGATATGGTCTATTTAAATGTTTAAAAAGTGCATAGAAATGAACTGATTTCTTATGTGAACTTGTGAACTTGTATATCTGATTCTGATTCACTAAGAGATAACACAATAACACATCTGTCAATAGATTTTTACATTCCTAATTCATGAGCTAGACTTGATTCAAACTGGAGAGAAATGATATGGAATTCCATGAGAAGTGATGGTGGAATTCCATGAAAATAGACAAGATGGAATTCCTTGGAAAGTAACAGAATGGAATTCCATGAGGTAAAGTGACACTATGGAATTTCATGGTGCCTTGCATATCAGGTACTGTGGAATTCCTCTACCCGAATGAGAATGATGGGTGGAATTCCAGATGTGTACATGGAAGATGGGAAATTTGATGGAATTCCATGAAGGGACATGGAAAATTACAGAGTTGGTGGAATTCCTTGGAGGGACATGGAAGATTTGAAAGTCCATGGAATTCCATGCAAGGACATGGAAAATTACAGAGTTGGTGGAATTCCTTGGAGGTACATGGAAGATTTGAAAGTCCATGGAATTCCATGCAAGGACATGGAAAATTACAGAATTGGTGGAATTCTTTGCAGGTACATGGAAGATTTGAAAGTCCATGGAATTCCATGCAAGAACATGGAAAATTACAGAGTTGGTGGAATTCCTTTCACGCATGTGGGGAATTGGAAAAGTGCTCAGATTTTGGAACCCAACATGTACAGTAACTTACACTCAGAAGAATATCTCTTACATAATACAATCTACCAGGTTACAATTGAACACAAGGCTCCATAGGATCATTGCATTTGAATCTATTTGCAGTCCACTACCTTGGATTTTTTCTGTGACACTGGACTACCAACACATAGTCACACCCCAACAAAGCAATATAATGTCATGAAAGTGATCTACATGAAGGGAATGTATATCATTACCCTTGAGACTTACATGATTACACCCCTGCCAGCTCAGCAAAGTGCTATAGGGTCCTGAAATGTATATTATTAGTCTTGAGTAAGAAAAAGGGAATAAAAATCCTCTGATACAAACACCTAAGAAGGCTGGGAAAGTAAACTTGGGCTTGTGGAATTCCATGGTTATCCCCAAGGAATTCCATATAAGCTGGTGGAAATTCCATGGAATGGCTACCCTTTAGGCTGCACTTATGACTGGAAAGTTCAGCCTAAGATGGTAGGTCAACTAGGGTGCCTGAGGTGCAGTAACCCAAATCAGTTACTAGGGACCTGAGAGCTCAAGTTCATTTTGAGGAGCAATGGAACAAAATACGGCTTCGATTTCATCTTTTTTCTTTTCTTACCAAAGATTCATCCACCTCCTTGGAAGCATGCAATACGTTGGTGAACCAGAGGAGTATTTATCAGAATAGTCACTACAGATTTATTCATTATGATGGAAAAATCATAAATAGAGAAGCTAAACAACCAAATAGAAAAGTCAAGACCCTTGTCAGACAAAGACCCAGTCTTCAACCTATTTACTGTCCGGTGTCTTCCCTCCAGGAAAAAAACCTAGCTCAAGCGAGGTACAACTTCAATTTCATTTCCCTCCACCTCGGCACTGTTTCGAATGCTGGCTGCTGGAGAAGTTAGTTGGGACTCCCTCCCAGACTCGGAGTGATGGTCCTTGGATTTAGACACTCGGACTGAAGCAAATCGGATTGATTGAGACAAGGACATGTCGTTCACATTCTCTGGCTTGTTATTTTCATGTGCAACCGCAAGAATGATAAGAATTGGATATATGGCCTGTAAATTTTGACTATCAAGGTTGATTTTCAAAGAGATAAGCACTGTGAAACTCACAACAAGTCCAGGCATTATCGAATGATAAGTTTGATTTGAATTAGTTCCACCGTCTTGTGTTGATCCAACAACAAGATAAGCAATCTGATCAACACAAATATCAGCTAATATTGTTCAACAACTCATCCTATAGATATTACCCATAATGTAAGATAAAGTAAACCAGATTCTATCAAAAGCAACAGTATCTTTAGAACCTTACTTGGAGATCGATTGGTTGATCCTAGGTTCCTTTGAATGCTCTGAAAATGATGCCTGAAATCTTTGTTAGTTTTAGTAATCATACTATATATTTTGTCAGATCTACCATGCTTTAAATCCAATCAATGCTGTAGCAGTGAGATTTGTAAAAATCAAAGGAGCCGTAAGAATTATGATATCTGTCTTGTTCCCATTGTAGGAAATGTTTTTCATTACTCCTTTATCAAGAAGTCCCATATCCAAGAATGTGCCCACTGTAATCTGATCACAAAAACTGTCATGATGATCAACAATTTCAACATACCAAAAGACCCCAGTAGGCAGATTGACAATGTAACTTTCACAGCCAATCTTTGTGGAAACAACACCCAAGCCCTCCAAACAACAACTATATCACCAATGACATACTGCAGATGTAAAGGAAAAAATGTTATTTCATGATATTAATTTTATTATGTGTCTCCTACATTTAGTCTTTCCGTAAGATCGAGACCAATCTGAAGCCTTGCACCCAATGGGATAACCTCTCTTGAATCTGGTGGATTGTATCGATTGAGTGGAAGCTGTGTTATGACAATCTCCATGCTCAAGACAAGGGATGACAATGAAAGGAAGAGCATTGTAATTGTGACAAAGGATAATGCAAGTCTTGCCTTGGATGGAGGAAAATCCTGGGCTCTACATCTTGATTAGCATATTCAAATTGTCAAATCACAAGTACACTCTTACACAAAAACACAGAGGACCACAATTGAAAGTGTCACCTGGATACCAAGCAGAAGAAAACCTAGTGCTGTTTCAAAAACCCATTCCTTCAGTGCCAGAAGGTCAATATCAGAGAGCGGCAAAGATGTTTGTGTTTGTGTGAAGGGCATAAGATGGGTAAAGGAATTATGGCGGACTTATGTTAAGTGCATCACAAGGGTCTTATATTTTGTCTGGTGGTTGACTAGTTCCGAATACTATCATCATCGACCTTGTGATCTGAAACATGGAATATGGGCTTCTGATTTAGGAGTACTATATATCAAGATGGTGATGAAATCACCTACATTTAGTAAACTTGACTGATGTGACCTTATAATATTTTAATGACTTAGATCCAAATCACAAGGGTCCTATATCTAGTCCGGTAGTTGACTAGTCCTGAATATCATCATCAACTTTGTGACCTGTTGCAACCTGCAACATGGAATATGAGATTCTGATTCAGGAGTTATTGAGGTGGTGATGGAGTCACGTACACGGAAGTATTTACAGTATGAACTGGCAACACGGAAGTATTTGCATCTTCTGATCGTCAAATGTCTTTGAATACAGGAGCATGCCAGGTATCAAAGAACAATAAGGAAGGTGATATGTCGACATCTCTTGATGCAAGATCATGGAAACTTGCTAATTATAGTACTTCAAAGAAGAGCATTTTCATTACAAAAAAGAGCCATTATGCGCAAAAGTCGACTGGTCTTGGATGATTGCACCACAAGGAATATAAGTACTGGGTACCCAGATAATTGGTATTAGTACAAGTAAAGATTACAAGGTGAAGATAGATCCTTGAAAATCTTGTATCATACACAAATAGTCCATCAAAATATCAATGATCACGGTCGGTTCACAGATAAGTTCAGGGACACAATAAGAGCATGTCTTTGGGTATTTGATTGAGTTCTGGAACTTCCGATCAAATGATTACGAGAAGAGTGTTTCGAAAAGATGAATTGTGTACAGTAGATCATAAAACGAGTTTGTTTTGGAAGCGGCGCTTATTTGGATCAGCACTTTGTGATCAAAGGGAACGAGCCTTACCTGTAAATATTCACGTACCGTTATGTATGGAACTATTATTTCGGCTGCTATCGCTGGTTCCATCATCCAATCTGACTTCTTTAAGTCTTAGAAAGTTTTGATATTTGCGGGACTGGGATGTAAAGGGTCCAATCAAATGGTGGGGCATCACATCACAGTATAGCTCTGGCTACTATTTCATCAGCCAATCCGACTTCTCTGAATCTGAGGCTTAAGAATAAGTATCCAGAATTGGGAGATGAAAGGGGTAAATTAAGATCACAGAACCAGAATTATCACCAGAGATGTATCAGCGTAACTGGATTCGAGGTCAGACGGCCAATGGACATGATGGGCATTGGGAACTCGTTGGAGGTGTTCTACCAGCTGTACTGATTATTCATCAAGTCTGACATAGAGCAGGATATGGGACAATGCAACGGATGAGCTAGTTAGTAGTACTAGAGGGGTGGTCAGACAGGTAGTAAGGATGGCATAAAAAGATTGCAGTCTATGGGAATATGCAATGTTTTAAAATTGTTCTTCACTGGAAACTTGGCGGCCATAGCAGACTCCATAGGTCGATGCCAACTGGGCACTACACGGCACCGGAAGTCTAAACATGACCAATCACATTTGTGTTGGGTTCGTAAACTTCTGATACTTTCCCGGATAATATTACTGACCACGAAGTTGCTTACTGCCAGTGAGGTCAAGGGAGACACGCTTATCAGCGCAATGATAGTACATATCTGTACTTTGACTACTCTTCAAGTTGGCTTTATCTCAATGCTCATAGTTTTGGAGTCGCGACGTGGAAGTATCTTGGCTCCTAGTGACTCGAGATTGAGGTGCTGTCAAGTTTTGCTGTTCGATCGATTTGACACATTTGTAGCTACTCCGCAACATCGATGGAAAGCTTCGCATACATCCCTCACGGCTTCAACATCGCATCACCTTTGGTGGTAACAATGCTGTCATCGATTCCCTATTTAATTATGAAAATAGCAAGGCGTCCTCGGCCTCATGCGTATGCATCATGATCGATCCACGTACTACTAGATGCCTTTAGTCTCTGTATAAGTATTGGTACTCCTGCTGGATATGACCCGAATGCTGCAGCCAGTAGTAAGGATGGATCAGTTATGATCGCAAAGAAGCATCCTGCACGTTGACGGTAGCCTCGTCATGGTGTTGCCTTCTCTCCTATCTCTCCGGCTCCACTCATTCTTCACCCAATGGAATCCCCAACACCCTTTCATACAGTGATAGCTCGTTCAATGTAGCCATCTCCATCTCCTCATACTTGAACACAGCCAACAATGTAGCAGGAAACACCGAGCTCCATCTCCGTTGTTTGTCCAGGTATGAACAATGCATATTATACACATGGGTCAACGTTATCTTCAACTGTAAAAAAACAACCTTACACTCACTGTTCAATCTGATAGATTTCATCGCTCTCCATGCCTCGCAAGTCCAGAGCCTGCATGCGTTAGTTAATGAGGTTCCATCAAGGATCCTATGTCATAATAGGCTCGGCGAGCCTCACAACCTTGCTTGACCGAGATAAGTAGTACGAAGGTTATTGGATGGATGTTCTTATTCTTATTCACAACCTTGGTACCGCATCTAACGGCTCATCACTTTCAATGATCAAGACATGAGGGACTCGGATTTGCGCACCGCTGATTATAGTGACACATATAAACTGCTGAGTAGGAGATTCCCACTTCCCGAGAAAAAGAATCTATTCACAGTCATTTTGGAGTCCTTGCTCCGTTTGGAGTCCTTGCTCTGAATGCGTATATCACTTCAGGCACCCTCCCTAGGGTACCTACTTAGGTACATCTTTCTATGCATAGACTCCACCTAAGAGGCCCTAAAAACCCCGGTCATTCCAAAATGCTGGGAATTCCCAAAAGTACAGGGAATTCCCTCTAACATCCTCTGGGAATTCCCACATGTTCTTACTGAAGTCAATGGGAATTCCCGGTCATGTACTGGGAATTCCCAAAATGCCTCACAAAACTTGGGAATTCCCAGTATGTTGTTGGGAATTCCCCAATTTCTCCACACAACTCGGGAATTCCCAGTATGCTGTTGGGAATTCCCCAATTCCTCCACACAACTTGGGAATTCCCAACAACATACTGGGAATTCCCCAATTTCTCCACACAACTTGGGAATTCCCAACAACATACTGGGAATTCCCCAATTTCTCCACACAACTTGGGAATTCCCAACAGTGTACTGGGAATTCCCCAATTTCTCCATGCAACTTGGGAATTCCCAGTATTGTGGCTGACAGGGGCTGATATTGATAAAACCCAATATGGAAGAGATAAGATAAAGGTGTCTTGGACAATCTGGTCCCAATTATTCCGCTGATTCTGAATCTGCTGTCCATTTTTAGATAGCAGCTGTGGCTGAAGAGAAAAATGCAAAATAAATTCCCGGAGCCGGCGATGAAAAATGAGGTAGGTGGATATATAGGGTTTTTTTAGGTCAGGGAATCCAAATACTTACTTGAAATCATGTTTCCTCCATATTTGAGGAGATATAACAGAAAACTTGCTTAAAAAGCCAAAAAAAAATATTTGCCTTGGAGGACTGTAAATAACCAGTTCTCAAAATGACCAAAAGGGGTAGGATAGTATATTTCTGATGGGAGAACTCAAATGTTTAATTTGTTTTGATTTTTTTACAGGCATGGACATAATTAAAAAATATTGCTTAAAAAGCTCAAGACTGTAACATTTATATGTATCAATAAGTGAACAAATAAGCCACTTCCTTGCAGACTACTGGAATATTCCCCTGAGCCTAAGTTAATGATGTCTGTACATATGAATAGTGTATGCATTGGCACAAATACTAGGTAATGGACACTGATGCATGGTGAAGAGTGGAAGCTAGAATTGAGAGTAACAATGTATGGAAGATTATACAGGAAATGCAAAGTGGTGTATAAGTTGAGTATAGTTTTTTTTGTTAAGACTTGATCAACATATACCTTTACTAATACACATTGATATACTGGTATTCCACCCAGTATACACACTGTTCCCTAGCTGATACCTGTTTTATATCTTGTTGTGTGTACCATCTCAAATGATACAATAGAGATACCCCTCCATCATACTATACCAACCTTATACCCAAATGATCTGGACATTCAATCTGCATTTAGGACTCAATGAGATTTCAGCCTTATATTCATGAATCAGCAGTACGAATCAATTCCTGGTACACCAATACAAGTTGTACTATACACGCAGATTGTAGAAAAGCATATTCAAATGAAATACTACATGTAATACATATGTTTGGATCCTATTACACAAATGATATTATGATAATTGAGTGTAATGAATGTATATCGACCATTCAGGAACTAATATTGCTATACTAGTACCATAAGTCTCCTCTGTTTATGAACCATATCCAACAGTAAAGATACATTTAGAGTAGAATTATGATAGTAATATAACTGCTGATGATTCCTTATGTACATTCATCACACTTAATTATCATCATGTAGCATTTCATTGAAATATACTTTTCAACAATCTGCATAGTATAACAGATATTAGGGGACTAGGCCATAAATCATACTGTTGATTCATGAATAGAAAGAATGATGATATCTCATTGATTAATAGCACTAAGTACAAAATCAATGTCCATACCCTGGCTATCTGCTTTATGCATATAAATCTATTGAGACTTCACAATAGGCACACTATAAAATTAGGCGCATCACAAGAATCTAAATATACACACAAAATGTAAAAAAGCTTTACTCTATCTAAATACTTTTAAGCTGAGTAATTATGGTCCCTATATCAAAAACATATTTCTGCATTTTTAAGCATAATTCCTTGTATATTTATATTTTTTAATTAAAAATTTGAGTTTACCATTGGAATGTGTTATTCTATCTTTTTCCCATTTTTCAGAGCTGGTTATTTGCAGTCTTGAGTCTTTTAAGCAATATTTTTTAATTATGTCCATGCCTGTAAAAAAATCAAAACAAATTAAACATTTGAGTTCTCCCATCAGAAATATACTATCCTACCCCTTTTGGTCTTTTTGAGAACTGGTTATTTACAGTCCTCCAAGGCAAATATTTTTTTTTGGCTTTTTAAGCAGTTTTTCTGTTATATCTCCTCAAATATGGAGGAAACATGATTTCAAGTAAGTATTTGGATTCCCTGACCTAAAAAAAAAACCCTATATATCCACCTACCTCATTTTTCATCGCCGGCTCCGGGAATTTATTTTGCATTTTTCTCTTCAGCCACAGCTGCTATCTAAAAATGGACAGCAGATTCAGAATCAGCGGAATAATTGGGACCAGATTGTCCGAGACACCTTTATCTTATCTCTTCCATATTGGGTTTTATCAATATCAGCCCCTGTCAGCCACAATACTGGGAATTCCCAAGTTGCATGGAGAAATTGGGGAATTCCCGTACACTGTTGGGAATTCCCAAGTTGTGTGGAGAAATTGGGGAATTCCCAGTATGTTGTTGGGAATTCCCAAGTTGTGTGAATTGGGGAATTCCGTATTGTTGGGAATTCCCAAGTTGTGTGGAGAATTGGGGAATTCCCAACAGCATACTGGGAATTCCCGAGTTGTGTGGAGAAATTGGGGAATTCCCAACAACATACTGGGAATTCCCAAGTTTTGTGAGGCATTTTGGGAATTCCCAGTACATGACCGGGAATTCCCATTGACTTCAGTAAGAACATGTGGGAATTCCCAGAGGATGTTAGAGGGAATTCCCTGTACTTTTGGGAATTCCCAGCATTTTGGAATGACCGGGCTTTTTAGGGCCTCTTAGGTGGAGTCTATGCATAGAAAGATGTACCTAAGTAGGTACCCTAGGGAGGGTGCCTGAAGTGGCGTATATCTACCTATTCCTGTCATATTCTCATGTACTTAGGTATCTCAGAGTGTGAGTAAATGCATTCTCAATCTTACTTGTGAGTTTGACAGACCAAGAGGCAACGAGTGGAATACAAGACATCAATTAGTACCTAAATTACGCGTATTTGAGACATAAAAACATCTAATGTGTGTCTGGCTACTGTTTTTACCTATTTCTTAGGCCCGGAATTGGTGTACCATTTCAGATAAAGATCATATCTAGTGTCTGTAACAATTTCTAGTACAAAAAAGTGCCCGGGACCAATGGCAACTGGATGAAGAAAGGTAGTCGCCAAAAGTGTGACAGGCCAGTGATGTTTAGCGCTTACCTGAGTGATTTGTAAGCATAATCAATCTGCTGTTTCTCACTCGTTACTTTATTGAATGTATGACCAAGAAGGCCCTTATTACTCTCAGACTGCGTCCTAAGGCTCCTGTAGATGACAAGCAAGCAGACAGGGAATTGGGAGATGAGGATGATGCTTCGAGCACCGGTGACAACGAGAATTGGCATGTATTACTAATCACTGTCACGGCGGATCAAGGACTCCAATTTCGTGACATTTAACATACTTTCGAGAATAGCCTATGATGTTAGCTACACTTTCACTATATGTTCGTTTCTTTAATGCAAAATACTTTTAAGATGTCTATCTAAGTGTGTAGCTACCTAAAATGTTCTAAAATTAACGTTGTGGAAAGTTATTCAAAAAATACGATAGACCGGAGCAAGGACTCCAAAATGACTGTATAGTATTGTTTGCTACGTGTAGTCTTTCAAAGCCTTTTTTATCTAACCTTTCATATTTTAACTTTTTATTGCGTCAGTGAACGGAAGCGATCCAAATAACAAGTATGCTGACAGTAGCTGCTTTATGGTATCAAGGACACAGAGAAACACGGAAGTCGACATACGGAACAAAGTTCAGGGCCGTTGGTACGTTTTTACACAGAATAAAGCGCCAGAAAGCACCGCGTGTAACGTGCACAATCACGAAGCAAAAAGTAAAAGACGACACAGAAATGGACAGCCAGGTAACCAGTGGCCATAGTCGATCCAGCAAGTAGACTGCATATAAGTGTTGAACCGACGGAGCGAGGAAAGTGAGAGTCAAGAGTCAATGAGGAGCGAAACGAAACAAGTCCAGCAAGGGATTCCGAGTGGAAGAGAAGGGAAAAAATTGTGAACTAGTAACGGAAATGGATATACACTCGTGTCGCGATATTTGTTGGATGGGAAATTGAAGGAGGATTTAAGACCACTAAGAGTCGATGTATGGAGGAGTGCATGAAGATGGGGCGTAGATAAGCAGTGATTTTTTAGATGTTGTGCAATGCGTTATGTCGAGTGAACCCCGAACCGATGTAATGTGGCCGGCATTTGGATGGACGAGGTTCGGATGGTTCGGATGATGAAAAGGTCAAGACTGCAGGACGAATGGGCGATCGAGGAGGGGCATTGAAAAAGTACAAGGCCATTAGTGAATATAACCAACTATATGCCAAGATAGACTCACCGACAAACATCCCACAACCAGTCTTCCACGTTCCTTCAAATCGCCTTCAGCTTTCTGCCCAAAAACGTAGATCATTACGCACTTGACGTGTTCTACAAGCTGTTGCGACCTATAAGAGATTGGATGAAGAAGAATTGAGTAAACTTTATATATGACCATGAAGGAAAGCGATCATGGTGATGCTAATGTATTCTGAGTAGAGCTGGGGAAGAGTAAGAGTGGGATCAGAGAAGAAATCTTGGGATGGGAGAGTAAGAACGACACACAAGCTTTGGACCCTTTGGAGAGGTCATAATCTCGGACAGTTGTCGTCATGAGTTTTGGTTCTAGGTCGGGCGACTATAAGCAGAATCAGCAAGTATATAGACGAGAACGCAGGGTAAGACATACCATTGGGGTGACGGGCTCGACCATAGGCGAAAACCATGTTCCGAACCACCGTTGACGAGAGAGACAGGGAATGAGACGTACCATACTCCAACACAGTTTGGCCATTCTCATGACCTGCATTGTAAGAGGGTACAACACGCCCAAGATCACAAGTTGTCAATCCGGACTTGATCTAAAACCTTGGGATTTTCGAATGGGATACGGGCAGCTGTACGAAAACGAAAATAAGGACCAGTTTCGAAAGACAAATTAGAACGCACATTGCATCGCGCCCATGAAGATAACGAGGTTTTGAACCGGTGACCTCATCTTTTGCCGTTGAGACGACAAGAAAACAAGTGGACGGAAGAGAAAAGAGAGGGTAAATGAACGTGTGGAAGCTACGTGGCGATCCTTGTCAGGATGTCTAAGCGGGCCAGTACCGGCCACAGGCTGATAAGGAAATTGAGCCTTTGCCTTGCAAGGATAATCTCGCTGTGTACATGTCATCGACGTGAACGTCAACATTCAACATTCAGTGACACAAATCAGCTACTAGGGACCTGAGAGCTCAATTTTATCCCTAGGAGCGATGGAGCAAACCACGGCTTCCATTTCATTTTTCCCTCTCTTACCAAAGATTCATCCACCTCCTTGAAAGACGCAATAAATTAATCCACCACAGTACTTAGAATATTTATCAAACTAGTCAGTCCAGATTTATGAATTAAAAAGAGAAAATCATAAATAAAGAAGCCAAACAATCAAGTAGAAAAGTCAAGACCCTTGTCAGACAAAAACCCAGTCTTCAGCCTATTCACTATCCGGCGTCTTCCCTCCTGGAAAAACTACCTAGCTCAAACGAGGTACAACCTCAATTTCATCCCCCTCCGCCCTGACACTGTTGTTAATGCTGGCTGCTGGAAAAGCTAGTTGGGACTCCCCCCCAGGCTCGGGGTGATGGTCTTCGGATTTAGATGCTTGTACTGAAGCAAACCGGATTGATTGAGACAAGGACATGTCGTTCACACTCTCTGCCTTGTTATTTTCATGAGCAACCGCAAGAAGGATAAGAATTGGATATATGGCCTGTAAATTTGAGTATCAAGGTTGATTTTCAAAGAAATAAGCACTTTGAAACTCACAACAAGTCCAGGCATTATTACAAGATAAACTTGATTTGCAGTAGTGCCACTGTCATGTGTTAATCCAAGAACAAGGTAACCAATCTGACCAATTAACACAAATATCAGCAAATATTCTTCAACATACTGCAGATATTACCCAGAATGCAAGATAAAGTAAACCGGATTCTATCAAGAGCAATAGTATTTTTAGAACCTTACTTGGTGATCTTTTGGTTGACCCTAGGTTCCTTTGAATACTCTGAAAATGATTCCTGAAATCTTGGTTAGTTTGGCGGTCACAGTATATTTTGTCTGATCTACCATGCTTTAAATCCAATCAATGTTGTAGCGGTGAGATTCGTAAAGATCAGAGGAACAGTAAGAATCATGGTATTTGTCTTGCTCCCGGCAGCCTTGACGTAGTTTTTCATTAGTCCTTTGGCAACAAGTCCAATTTCCAAGGATGTGCCCGCTGTAATCTGATCAAAAATACTGTCATGATAACCAACAAATTCATACCAAAAGAACCCAGTAGGCAAATTGACAATGTAACTTTCACAGCCAATCCTTGTGGAAATAACACCCAAGCCCTCCAAACAACAACTATATCACCAATGACATACTGCAGATGTAAAAGAAAAAATGTTATTCCATGATGTTAATTTTATTATGTGTCTCCTACATTTAGTCTGTTCATAAGATTGGAACCGATCACGATCCCTGTGATCAACGAGATAAACTCTGGTAGATTGTATCCAAAGAGTGGAATCTGGACTTTGATAAACTCTATGTTCATGACAATGAATGACAATGAAAGGAAGAGCATCATAATTGTGACAAAGGATAATGCAAGTCTTGACTTGGACAAAGGAAAACCTTTGGCCCTAAATCTTGATTAGCTTGTTCAAATTGTCAAATTATGAGTACACTCTTACACAAATACACAGAGGACTGCAATTGAAAGTGTCACCTGGACACCAAGCAGAAGGAAACCTAGTGCCATTTCAAAAACCCATTGCTTCAGCACTAGAAGATCACTATCAGAGAGAGGCAAGGATGTTTGTGTTTGTGTGAGGGGCATGAAAATGGAGGTAGGTGAAGACTTATCACAAACTAAGTAATGGTTAATGCACCACAAGTTAAAGGATATATATCTAGTCTGGTGTGCAATTGACTAGCTCTAAATACTACCATCATCAACATTGTCACGGTGATCTGCTGCAACCTGAAACATGGAATATGATTAGATATCAAGATGGTGATGAGGTCACCTACATTTATCATTTTGTGTTGAACAATAACATTAGCTTCAAAAAATCAACACAAAGGAACTTACAGACTTCTTGTGACAAGTCATTCACCCCATATCTTTTTTACTCACCATCTTTGGTTCTTCTTGAAAGTGAGAAATATTTGTTGGATTTTCTGTTTCCATAAAGAACAAGTTAGTTTTCTATCTCATTTGACTGCCATACTATTCATCACCATCTTTTATTGTTGTTTCACAATTGTCATTGATATCTCATCTCAGTTACTTTGAATTGACATTTGATGTCTCATTACATGATCGAGACTCAGTAGAAATAGTGTAGAAAATCTGAGATTTTGGTAGCATTCTTGAAAAGTTGCAACTTGAAGGCTGGCCCAACTTGAATAACTATGTAGTCTTAGCAGAATATCTGGATCTCATCATTATACCACTTTCATCCCTCTTGAACTTCCACATGTCATACTCATTCATCTGAGCTATATTCCACAAACATACCAATCCTAGAATAAGACAGCTTTCATAAAGCTCTTGGATTCATGATCAAGGGAAACTGTGCAGTAGCTCAGCTGATGATCTATATATATCTCTCAAACTAACCTCAGGTGTCAAATCGAAACATTAAGATGGGAGCTAGTATGAGCTGGCAGTGCGGAGATACTTGCAGCTTCCTGATAGTCATACTTTGAATCCAGGAGTGCATTAGGAAAAGAACAATATAAAGGAAATGATGACATCTCATGTAGTATGATGTTGCTAGTAAAAGTTCCAGCAGTCAAGGTTTCTAACCCTATTCTGGATGGATTCCCCCTAAAAATATTTGCTGTGAGATCATAGAAACTTGTGAAAATGTTGTACTTCAAATCAGAGTAACAGAAAGTGTCGGTCTGCCCAAAGTTGTCTTATCTCGCATGAATGCGATAGTAAACATATATTCAAATCATAACGGATACACAGATGATTGATACTTACAAGTAAAACTTACAGGAAGTATGGAGCGTGGAAAATTATTTATCATACATAAATAGATGCATTGCATCTTCAACTCTTGATGATCAGAGATGAACTCAGGGACACGATAGCAATCCCCACTCGTCTTCAGGTATGTTTAATCTCTGAATGAACGACAAATAAAATGGTGTCAAAAGGATGAACGGTGCACCATGGGATAATTAAATTGAGTTCAAAAGCCGACACAATTTGGATCAGCAGTTTGTGATCAAACTAGAGGTCAAGTAAAAGTGAAGGCAAACCATATCCGCAAATATCCTATACATGGTCTATCACTCCACCTGCTATCGCAAGTTCCATCATCCAGTCTGATTTAATTGAGTCTGAAGATTTAAAATTTGTGAAATTAGAATGTGGAAGCAAGAACAAAGAACTAGAATTCAAATATGGATCAGCACAACTTGCAATTGCATCAAAAGTGAACTGTCAACATACATGATGAACATTATGACTGGTCGGAGATGTCCTAATACCTACTGTGTTGGCCATCCGTCAAGTCTGATATCAAGCAGGATACTATTTGATATGCGGGAGATGAGCCAGTGAAGTAGTGGAGGCTGCGGTCTATTCAATAGAGGATGGCATGATGATGCGAAGAAAAATTTCTTGATGGTAAGCTTTGGCACTGGCACGACCATAGTTGATTCATACACACAGTACAGAATAAAAGTTCAGGCATAACCAAATTAAAAAAACAGAGAGATGTATTGTTTTCCACGAGATTGAGCCAAAGCATATGGCATACATGTAATACTAATACCGGGCTGTTTAGCACCGGATAAAAGATCTTGTTTTAAGGTTTGACATTCAACATCAGTCTCCGGTGACCGTACTTTCTTTTGAGTGCTGTTTACTATTAGACACCGAAGAGAGGTGGGCTAACGCGTACGTAACGCACGCCATTTAACGCCATCATGGAACGGGCATTATTGGCAGGGAAGTCAATATCTTCCGGTCTAAATAGGACAATCTTGGTTATCTACCAAGTTGAAAGTTGCACGATTCCTCCTCGCACCTTTCTTGGCCCCATAAAGTGGGAGACACTGAGTAATGATGGCATTGTACAGCTGTATCTCCATTCTGGTGCTTTATCTGACCGCACACCTTCTCGTTCATCTATCAACATATCCACGTAACAGGGACACCGCCTCAAACTCAGCCGCAATAACAATAGACATCAAGACAAACATCTTCTGCGCATCGAGCATGCACCTCTCCTACATCACCTCGGGTGGTAACGGCGCCATCACAATCTACATCTGCTATCCATGTATCAACACCGATGATACTCCTCAAACTGTTGATGAAAATGACAGCTTTTCTGTTGATTAGAGACATAGGTAGCCTTGCGCTACTGATACTTTTGGGGGACGGGAGGATTGCAATCATGGTATATGAACAAGCGAAGTCCGGACATGTCAGATAGAGGATTTGAAGGGAAAGCTTTCAAGTTGGAACTAATGTTTGAGTGTTACTCGCCCACTGGAGAGCCAACTTAGTTGATGCAGATCATGTTTGATATTTCGTATATGCGCGTGCTTATCTGGGGGCCTGAGGATGGATATCAACCAGCATATGTGAAGGATGATGCATTAATGGTCTGGTCGAGGTGAGAACAATGGGAGCGCTGCCTACTGCAAGGCTGTTGGTGAATGGAAGGTTAAATGGGCGGCTGGATATGCCCAACGCGCCCTTCTGCCATCGAATCATATGCAGATTATGCCTCTTTGCGATGTCTTTAGCCTCTTGATTGATACTGGCAGAATATGGCATGAACGCTGCATCCAGGAGTAGAGACAGAGGTGGATCCATGATGATCGCAGGCAACTCACCCAAACGTCGACGTCAGCCTCACCACAGTGTTCCCTTCTTTCTTTCCACTCCGCTCCACTCGCCCTTCACCTAACGGAATCCCCAACACCCTCGGGCTCTCACACAATGAGTGACTCATTCGGCATAAAGCATCACCGTCTCTTCATACTCAGGCACAGTCAGCAATACAGCATAAAACACCTCCGTCTTCAAGTTTGTCATTTGTCTAGGTAGGGACGACGCATGCACACGGTAGGAACATAGGTCAACATTGTCTTACACTAAGAAAAAACACCCTCACACTGTCCAATCCAGTAGATTCGATCGCTCTACACATCTCGTAAATGTAGCCTATTCCAGAAGTTTTCCAATTGGCTTCTGCGTCTATCAGTTCTATCAATTGGATCTTGTATCATAATGCAGGCTCAGCGAGTCTCATGACTTTGTTTGGCTGATATAAGTAGTAAAAAGGCTAATGGACGGATGTTCTTGTACTCGTTCCCAACTCATCCCCTTTCAATGATCAAGGCATGACGGGTTCGGGGTTTCCACTTAGCCAATCATAGTGGTACACACGAATCGTTCAACTAGGGACTCTCATGTACGGAAAAAAAAAAGAAAATTGGAGTATCTCGTGCTATCCAGCCTTTCACCATTTAAAATTTTTATCGCGTTTCTGAGCGGAAGTGATCCAAATTATAAGCACGCGTGCAGAAGCCTTTTGATACATGGAGAAGCACGCATGCAAGCATATAGAACACGAGTTATTGTCCATTGGTATGTTGTGGAATAAAGACCAGGAAGTCATGTAGCATATACATTCCCAGAGATTCGCGTGGCATATACTTACAAGTTGGCGAGGGGAAGAAAGAAGAATTAAAAGACGACATGATGAGTCAGATAGCAAGTAGCCGTGAATCGATATAGCAAGCGGACCACATGTGAGTGGTTGAACTGATGAGGGAGAGTGGAGGGTCAATAAGCGCAGTGAACCAAGTCCATCAAAGGATTCCGAGTGGAAGAGAAGGGAAAAAGTTGGAGACGAGTAATAAAAAAGAACAAATGCCCGTCCCGCGATAGTCTTGTTTAACGGGAATCGAAGGAGGAAATTGAGATGACTAGGTGTTGATGTATGGAAAAGCAAAGTATAAAGATGGGGTATAGGTCAAGGGTGATGTTGGGCAACATGTTATGTCGAGTGGAGATGGAATGTGGACACCGGATCAACAACAGAGGGGTCAGCATTTGAATAGACCAAGTTCAGAAGATGATCAAGGGCAGGCGCACCGGATGGGATGGTGAACGACGAGGGGACGCTGAAAAGAGAATAAGACCATGAACTAATACAGCCAACTATACGTGAATACAGACTTACTGTGAAACATCCTACCACCAGCCTTTCACAGTCTCTTCAAATCTCCTCTAGCTTTCAAGTTATGCCCATAAACGTGGACCATTACGGGCTTGACGCGTCGTAAAAGCATTTGAGACCGATTGGATGAAGGGGTTGAGTGAAGTATATATAACCATGAAGGAAAGCCATCATGGCAATGCCAATGTAGACTGAGTGGAGCTGGGTAAGAATAAGAGCGGGTATCAGAGGAAATCTTTCGGGATGGGAGAGTAGAAAGGACACAAGCTTGGACACTTCGGACAGGTCATATTGCATAATCTTGGACAATTGTCGTCATGAATCACTGTTCTTGGTCGAGCGACTATGAGCAGCGTCAACAAGTATATACAGTCATCTATGACCGTTTGGGACGAACGCATTTCTTCTTTCATTTGCACAGTCTCTCCCCTCAAACTCACTTGTGCAATGAAGTAAATAATATATTCTTTCAGTGCATACACATCCGAAGTGGGTTTGAAGAGCAGGATATCTACTGCTTCAAGGTTTACTGCATTTCAGGAAGGAATGTGAATTTTATATTGCATGGGGAAGCACAAATACATATCCAAAAAAAGCCAAAATAATCATGCACTATAAGATATAAATTATTGACAATATCCGAGCCTCAGAAAGTGTCTCTAATGAATACAATGGACTACATAGCACAGAGAAGTATTTCAAGAGGCGGAGGAGATTAAGCAAGGTCACATAATCAGTCCAAAAGTAGAATAGTTACCTAATGTACGTACAATATTGCCATTGATCGGAGGTAGTTGCCGACTTGCCAGGTCGCGTCCCAAACGCTCATCAACCACTGATAAGCAAAATTTTGACTGATTACTCTGCTGTTCCCCCGTCCCCTTTCCGATAAGACTTCTGACATGCCAGACAAACAGTATATATAATTAACATCATGACTACACAAAATAAGTAGCAGAAACAAGGCAGAAATGACTGTTATGAGGGGCATTTAAATTTCACTATCCCAAATGGTCATAGATGACTGTAGACGAAAACGCAAGGTAAGATATACCATTGAGTTGGCGGACTCGACTATATGCGAAAACCATGTTCAGAACCGTTGTTGATGAGAGAGGCAGGGAATGAAACATACCATACTTCAACACAGTCTGGGCATTCTCTTTTTTGACCTGCGTGGTAACGGGATACTAAGTACACGTCCAAAACTACGAGTTGTCAATCTGGATATAATTCAAAACCTCGGGATTTCCGAATGTGATACAGCGGACGACTGTACGAAAACGAAAATAAGAACCAGTTCTGGAAGAGAGAGAATAAAGCGCACAATGCATGGCGGCCAAGAGGACAACGAGGTTTTGAATCGGGGAGCGCGTCTACGCCTTGACAACGAGAAACCAAGTAGGCGGGAAGAAAAGGACAAATGAACGTTGTGCGTGATCGATTGAGAGTTTATCGACATTCCTGGTGCTTCATCAACACTGGATGAAAAGGCCATTTCCCCACATGCCATTGTATCAGTCACTATCCGGACGCATATATGAAAGAATGATGATGACATGTTAGGGACAAGACAGCGCTCTACCTACTGAAAAGCTGTGTTAGTGGTGAATGGAGGAGGATTCGATGGGACGGCTGGATATGCTGAATACACGCTGAATCTTATGCAGATTAAGGTTTTTGAGGATGTCTTTAGTCCCTGTATCCGAGGCAGTATTAGTACTCTGGCTGGATATGACCCGAACGCTGCAGCCGGTAGTAAGAATGGATCAGTGATGATCGCAAAGAAGCATCCTGAACGTTGACGGTAGCCTCGTCACGGTGTTCCCTTTTCTCACATCTTATCTCGCCTCCACTCATCCTTCACCCAGTGGAATCCTCAATACCCTTTCATGCAGTGGTAGCTCGTTCGATGTAGCCATCCCGGTCTCTTCATACTTAGGTATAGTCAACAATGCAGCAGGAGACACCAATTTGTCGGAAAAACCCGAAGGCGCTTATCACTGCTGAAGGGGGGGTTTGTCAGTGCTGATCCGTGCTGACAAACCCCCCCTTCAGCAGTGATAAGCGCCTTCGGTTTTTCCGACAAAGCTCTGTCTCCGTCGTCTGTCTAGGCATGGACAATGCATATTATGAACGTGGGTCAACTTTATCTTCAACTAAAAAAACAACTTTACCGTAAGTTTACGCTCACGGTTTAATCTGATAGATTTCATCACTCTCCATCCCTCGCAAATCCGCGTGCGTTAGTCAATGAAGGTTTTGTCCATTGGATCCTATGTCATAGTGGGCTCAGCGAGCCTTGCAACTTTATTTGACTGATATGAGTAGTACAAAGGCTATTGGACGGATGTTTTTATCCTTACTCACAACCTTGGTACCGCATCTTACAGCTTCATTACTTTCAATGCTCAAGGCACAAGGGACTCGGATTTCCGCACTGTCGACTATAACGATGCATATAAACTGTTGAAATGAAGATTCTCACTTACGAAAGAAGTTCTAGTAATATTTGCTACGTGTAGTCTTTCAAAGCGAGTCCTTTTTCCATCTAGCCTTTCATATTTTAATGTGTTTGTGAGCGGAAGTGATCCGAGCAACAAGCAGGCCCAAAGTAGTTGTTTTATGGTATCAAGTGTACAGAGAAACACGCAAGTCAAGATACAGAACACAAGTTAATGACCATTGATACGTTTTTGTACACGGAATGAGGTACCAGAAAGAAATGCATATACTGTGCACAATCCCGTGGGAGAGGGGGAAAAAAGTTGAAGGCGACGCAGAAATGGACAGCCAGGTAACCAGTGGCCATAGTTGAACCAGCAAGCGGACTGTATATAAGTGTTGAACCGACGCGGCAAGGAAAGTGAAGAGTCAACGAGGAGCGAAGTGAAACAAGTCCATCAAGTATTCCGAATGAAAGAGAAAGAAAAAATTGTAGACGAGTAACAGAAAAGAATATACACCCGTGTTGTGATAGATTGTTGGACGAGAGGTTGGAGGAAGATTCAAAGCCGCTAAGAGTTGATGTGCGGAGAATGAGTGCATGAAGATGGGGCATAGATAAGCGGTGACTTTTTAGACTTTATGGAATGCGTTATGTCAAGTGAACCCCGAACCAATGTAATGTGACCAGCATTTGGATAGATAAAGTTTGGACAGATCGAATGATGAGAAGGTCAGGAGTGCAGGAAAAATGGGGGATCGAGGAGGGGCATTGAAAAAACAACAAGATCATGAATGAACACGACCAACTATATGTCAAGGTAGACTTACCAACAAACATCCTACCACCAGTCTTCCACGATCCCTTCAAATTTCCTTCAGCCTTTTGCCCAAAAACGTGGACCATTACACGTTTGACGCGTCATTCACTCTTTTGACACCCATAAGAGATTTGGATGAAGAGGGGTTGAGTGAACGTCATGTAACCGTGGAGGAAAGCCATCATATCATGGTGATGTCAATGCAGTCTGGACAGAGCTGAGTAGGAATAAGAGCGAGTATCAGAGGAGAAAATATCGGGATGGGAGAGTGAAAGGGACGCACCAGCTTGGACACATCGGAGAGGTCATAATCCCAGACAGTTGTCGTCACGAGTTTTGGTTCTCGGTCGGGCGACTATGAGCAGAATCAGCAAGTATATAGACGAAAACGCAAGTGAAAACATACCATTGGGGCGACGGGCTCATCTATACGTGGGAACCATGTTCAGAACAATGCCATTGATGAGAGTCGATGAAGAGGCAGGGAATGAAACATACCATACTTCAAATACAGTCTGGTCATTCTATCTCTTGACCTGCAATATAAGAGGGTACTGAATGTCCAAAATCACAATTCGTAAATCCAGGAATGATTCAAAACCTCGGGATTTTGAATGAGATACGGCGGGCAACTGTACGAAAACGAAAATAAGGATCAGTTTCGAAAGACAGAATAGAACGCACATTGCATAGCGCCCACGAAGATGACGAGGTTTTGAACCGATGACCTCATCTTTGGCTGTTGAGACGAGGAGAAACCAAGTGGACAGGAAGAAAAAGGAGAGAGAATAAATGAACGTTGTGGAAGCTACGTGGCCAGATCCCTTGTCGGGATGACTAAGCGGGCCGGTACCGGCCACGTTGAGGCGCGCCAATAAGGAAATTCAGACTTTGCCGCATCATCGAGTAGAATATCGCTGTGTACATGTCATCGAGTTCTGCGGTGTCAACGTCAACCTTCAATATTCAGTGACACAAATCAGTCCCTAGAGATCTGAGAGCTCAATTTTATCCCGAAGAGCGACAGAACAAACACGGCCTTGATTTATTTATCAAACTAGTCACTACAGATTTAGGCATTATGAAAGAAAAAACATAAATAGAGAAACTAAACAACCAAGTAGAAAAGTCAAGACCCTTGCCAGTCAAAAACGCAGTCTTCAGCCTATTCACTATCTGGCGCCTTCCCTCCGGGAAAAAATACCTAGCTCAAACGAGGTACAACCTCAATTTCATTCCCCTCCACCTCGGTGCTATTGTTAATGCTGGCTGCTGGAAAAGCTAGTTGGGACTCCTCCCTAGACTCGGAGTGATGGTGTTCGGATTCGGATGCTCGTACTGAAGCAAACCGGATGGATTGAGACAAGGACATGTCATTCACACTCTCTGACTTGTTATTTTCATGTGCAACTGCAAGAATGATAAGAATTGGATATATGGCCTGTAAATTTTGACTATCAAGGTTGATTTTCAAAGAAATGAACACTTTGAAACTCACAACAAGTCCAGGCATTATCGAACGATAAGCTTGACTCACAGTAGTGTCACTGCCTTGTGTTAATCCAAGAACAAGATAAGCAATCTGAACAACTCAAATATCAGCTAATATTGTTCAAGACCTCATACTGCAGATATTACCCAGAATGCAAGATAAAGTAAACCAGATTCAATCAAAAGCAACATAATCTTTAGAACCTTACTTGGTGATCCATTTGTTGACCCTAGGTTCTTTTGAATGCTCTGAAAATGATGCCTGAAATTTTGGTTAGTTTAGTAATCATTATCTGTTTTGTGAGATCTACCATGCTTTAAATCCAATCAACGCTGTAGCAGTGAAATTCGTAAAAATCAAAGGAACAGTCAGACTCAGGACCTCTGTCTTGTTCCCATTGAAAGAAAAGTTTTCTGATAATGCTTTGGCAAGAAGTCCAATATCCAAGAATGTGCCCACTGTAATCTGATCAAAAACACTGTCATGATAATCCAATAAATTCATACCAAAAGAGCCCAATAGGCAGATTGACAATGTAACTTTCACAGCCAATCTTTGTGGAAATAACACCCAAGCCCTCCAAGCAACAACTATATCACCGATGACATACTACAGATGTAAAGGAAAAAATGTTGTTTCATGATGTTAATTTTATTATGTGTCTCTTACATTTAGTCTTTCCATAAGATTGAGACCAATCCTAAGCCTTGTGGTTAATGGGATAACCTCTCTTGAATCTGGTGGATTGTATCCATTGAGTGGAATCTCTATTATCATAAACTCTATGTTCATGACAAGGGATGACAATGAAAGAAAGAGCATTGTAATTGTGACAAAGGATAATGCAAGTCTTGACTTGGACAGAGGAAAATACTGGGCCCTACATCTTGATTAGCTTGTTCAAATTGGCAAATCATGACCAGTCACTTACACAAATACGCAGAGGACCACAATTGAAAGTGTCACCTGGACACCAAGCAGAAGGAAACCTAGTGCCATTTCAAAAACCCATTCCTTCACCACTAGAAGGTCACTATCAGAGAGAGGAAAAGATGTTTGTGTTTGTGTGAGGGACATAAAAATGGACATCAGGAAAAGCCCCATTTCGGAATTGTCACCAAATACCAAGGAATACCAAAAATAACAGGAAATCAGCATAAATTCAAGGTAATTATTCAAAACCGCTGGATTCCCCAAATTACCCAGGAATTATTTAGTCCTTTTTGGGTTAGCCCAAATTACCAGCAATTACCTTCATTTACCTTCGAAAAGCACAGAATATACTTGCAAAATCACAGTATACTCAGCTTGTAATCACACAGAAATGGAAGTAAAAACATTATTTTATTAAAGGTAATACAGTACACAATACAACTAGTCTAAGCTCTCGACGAAAATAACCCCATAAGCCCTTTGCTATAAGCAGAGCTGAAATCCAACACTGAAGACAGGACAAATTGTGAGCCTGTATTCAAATGTCAACATCGAAAGTCAAACAAATTAGAAAGAAAAAACTTACCCAATGTGAGACCTAAGATCAACTACAAGTCCATCGGTGACTCCAAACTTCCTCCATAAACAAGGCAAATTGGGCACGGGCATGGGCAAATAAGTGAGCTAATGAAGGCCTGAAGAGGCCGGAAGAGGCCAGCTGTCATCGAGTACAAGCGGTCCAAGGTCGAAGGTTAAGGAAAAACTCCGAGTTGAGGTTTGTGAAGTTGAACTAAGGTCACGTGACAACAAAAAAAATCGTCAGACTATTATAACGGTATACCAATAAACGACGCACACTGCACCAATGTGCCCACACAGTAGCAGAACCGAAGTGAGATAATAAACCAGCGATGATACATAAAAGGGAATATAATTTAGAAAACCCGCACCATGGCACCATGCATGTACATTCCGGATCCTCGTCACCATGAAGAGAATGGGAAATGGTCAATTCTTGCACCAAGATAGAATAATCAAAATAATAACATACCCTGTAATAGAAGGCTGCCCAAAGCGGTCAAAAAAGCAAGTGGAATGTAAGAGGAGGCTTGCTGAAGTAGAGAGCCACGTAGATGGTGGTGAAACGGGTTCAAGGGACAATATAAGCGGTCAATTACAAAGACAACACATGACTAGGTTGAAGTACTCGGAACTCGGCATCAGCTTGACCGGGTTGTGCATGTGACTAAATTACCACGCACTCGTATGCCAAAAATTCTTCCAAGTCCGCCTTTCTAGTTGGGGTCATACATTCTCAACAACAGTTTGGCCAAAAAATCATGTATAAGTACAAAAGCATTTTTCTATACAAAAAATCAGTACATAAGAATGATATGTGCTGTTGTAGAAGTCTGTATACAATTTTTAGATTCTTAAGCTGTGCCGTTGTATGGCAACAAATCTTGGAAAGGTGGGACTTTTGAGGAATTTCAATGCATGACACTGTATTTACCTATGCATTCATGTTTCCAAATACCAGTCTATGCCAATCCGAGAGCATGATAATCAAAAGGTATGCTAAACTATACTAATCCAACATAAACGAAGGTAAATCGGGGTAATCCGTGTCAATTGAGGTAATGACGTGGATTACCCGAAAACCGGGGTAATATATCCGGAATTCGGAAATGGTGATTTTCCTGATGGAGGTAGGTGAAGACTTATGGTAAACTGATGGTTAAAAGGGTCTTATATCTAGTCTGGTAGTTGACTAGTCCTGAACACTATCATCATTAACATTGTGATCTGCAACCTGAAACATGGAAAATGCCATGCTTCTGATTTAGGAGTATATATCAAGATCTACATTTTGTAAACTTGGCTGGTGTGACCTTACACTATTTTGTGGGTATTGAACCATGGCATTAGATCCAAAGAATCACCAAAAGGAACTCACGGACTTGTTGTGACAAAACATTGATTTTATGGCTTTTTTACTCACCATCTTCAGTTTTTTCTGAAAGTGAGAAATATTTGTTGAATTTTCTGATTTCATAAACAAATTTCAAAGTTTGATTATGCAACGAGTTATTTTCTTTCTCATTTGACTGCTATACCATTCATCACCATCTTTTATTGTCGTTTTACTATTCTCATTGATATCTCATCTCAGTTGCTTTGAATTTATATTTGATGTTTCACACACGTTACATGATCTACAGGATTTTTACACTCAGTAGAAGTAGTATAAACTTGTGGTAAATCTTAGATCTTGGTAGCATTCTCCCACAGTTGCAAGGACAGCCCGACTTAAATAAATATTTACTTACAGGTTCATTATGTGGTTTTAGCAGAATACCTGGGACTCATCATCCTCACACTTCCACCCCCCTGAGCTTCCACATGTCGTATCCCTTCATCTGAGATATATTAATCAAACATGTCAATCCTAGAATAAGACGACTTTCATAAACCTCTTGTATCCATGCTATCATCAAGGGAAGTTGTACAGAGGCTCAGCTGATCATCTATCTCAAATTAAGTACCTCATGTGTGGAATCAAATCATTAAGGCCGTGGAGGTACTCACAGCTTCACGATAGCCAAACTTGGAATACAAGAGTGCACTAGGAAGTAAAGAATAATATAAAGAAAATGATGACATCTCCAGCAGTTGAGGTTTCCGAGTGAACCCTATTCTGGATAGATTCCACATGAAAGTATTTGTTATGAGAAAAAACTTCTGAAACGTAGGACTTCAAAGCAGACCATCTGTGTCATAACAGAAAAGGCTGGTCTACCCAAAGTTGACTTTTTCTTGGTGAATACAACAGTAAGCATATATTCAAATTATAAGCACTGGATACGCCGACGATTGCCAATACCTACTACAAGTAAAGATTGCAGGAAGGATCGAGAGTGAAAATTTCATATCATGCACAAATAGGCATGCTGGATCTTTGAATCTTGATGATTAGGTCCGGTTTACATATGAACTCAAGGAAGCAATGGAGATTCCTACTTGCTTTAGGTATTGGGTGAACTTCGGATTGAATGACAAAAAGAAATGGTGTCGAAAGGATCATGAGATAATTAAAGTGAGTTTAAAAGTGGATACAGTTTTGATCAGCAGTTCATGATCAAAGCAGAGGACAAGTAAAAATGAAGGCAAACCATAATCGTAAATATCCTATACATGAACTATCACTCCACATGCCATCGCAAATCCATCATCCAGTCTGATTTCTTTGAGTCCGATTTAAAATTTGCGGGATTAGCATGTGGAAGCGGAAGTAACGAATTAGAATTCAACGATGGATCAGTGCAACTTGCATCAAAAGTGAACTGCCAACATACACGATGAATATTGTGACCGGTTGGAGATGTCCTAATACCTACTGTGCTGCACATTCGTCAAGTCTGATATGAAGCAGGATACTTTTTGATGTACAGGAGATGAGCCAGTGAAGTAGTGGAGGCTGTGCCATGGTCTGTACAATCGAGGATGGCATGACGATGCGAAGAAGATTCCTTGATGGTTGGTACGGCCATAGTTGATTTATAGATATATCACCGAACAAAAGCTCAAGCATTACAAAGTGAAAAAGCAGAGTGATGTATCGTTTTCCGCGAGATCGAGCAAGCCAAAGCTTTACTATCAGTGCTGGACTGTTTAGCACCGGATAAAAGGTCTTGCGTTAAGAATTTGACGTTCAACATCAGTCTCCGGTGATCCTACTTTCTCTTGAGTGCTGTTTGGACACCGAAGAGAAGTGGGCCAACACGTACATAATGCGTGACATTTAACGAGACCCATCATTGAACAAGCATTGAATTTATTGGCAGGAAAGTTAATGTCTTCCAGTCCAAACTGGACCTTGTCACCGTGAAACGTTGCACGAATCCTCCACTCACCTTTTTTGGCCCCGTAAAGTGGGGAACACTGAGTCA
Organism: Dendrothele bispora CBS 962.96; assembly: GCA_004369135.1. Lineage (NCBI taxonomy): Eukaryota > Fungi > Basidiomycota > Agaricomycetes > Agaricales > Dendrothele > Dendrothele bispora. The sequence continues at coordinate 64,607 of ML179495.1, forward strand.
ACAGTGTAACAATAGCACTGTACGGCGGTTGTATCTCCATTCTAGTGCTTTATTTGACCACTGACCTTCTCACTCATCTATCAACATATTCAAGTAACAAGGACATCGCTTCCAACTCCGCAAAAATAATGGACATCAAGACAAACATCTTCTGCGCATCGAGCATGCACCTCTCCTACATCACCTTGGGTGGTAACGTGCCCTCATTGGGAGCTAAGGCTCCAACCGTAATATCTATTTACTGTATATATACGGTTTTATCTATATATGTTTATGTATTCATATAGGCTCTCTCGGGTGGTGTTATATAGATAGTATGTATACAGTTTATACACTTTATATAGTAGGTAATCTAGTGTCCAGTCCACTCGCTGGTCAATGTAGGATCAATGCTTGAACATCCAATTACTATTGTACTTCAACAAAGAACTTGAACAATACCGTGACCTGACAAGTCAAAGCTACCCCCTCCAAGCACTAAAAAGATGAACATGGCCGGAATTTCACTCGTCATAATTCCGCCCCTCGTTCAATCATGTCCGAAGCCGAAAATATTCGCAGTACTGTGTGGCTGCTTCGCACTTTGATCCAGAAACTTCCTTTCTCCGTTCCTCTCGCAACTGAAAATGACCGTATCTCTGAAGTTTTCAAGAAAGTTCCCGAGCCTGAAGATCCAAGTGAACGATGGCAAGTTTTCAATCGTCGAATGGATCTGCTCTTTGGAAATGATGTCCGTGACACTAATGGCCGGCTCACCAACATTCGACGAGGGCCTCTTGGAATGGATTTAGTCCTGGATTATCTCGATCGGTCTGTGCAGTCAGAATTTATTCTGTGGGAGGCTGCCGAGCCAAAATTCGCCCGTTTGGTAAAGGAAATTACCCACCTCAAGTGCGTACTGTATATCATTTATTCATTTCCATGCCAACTCATATCTTTTAGCTCGAAGCCTACAGATAAATCAGCTGCTCCAAGTAGTGCCGAGCCAGCTCGTCGTGTAACCCGCCAACAGCATGTCACAGTCGAAGAGGTCCCTGATGAAGATGATCCATCACCGAGGGCATCTCAGGGCCGTAAGAGAGGAGCACCCACTCCCGACTCTGATCCCGAATCAGACTACAACCCCCCAAAGCGTGTACGAGCTGAACCAAAATCTCCGCAAAAGATATTTGATGAGAATGGTGAAGAGTATGTGGAGATAACTGAGAAGGGAGAGCAATTAGTGCGTAATAAATTAGTATTCAATTAAAAGATACTCACAGCCGCTTTTAGAGAAACAAACGCCAGAAAACCAAGAGCGCCGCACCCAAAAAACCACCTGTCAAAACCGTGAAAGCGACCGCCGATAAATCAAAGCCCAAGAAGAGAAGCAAAAAAGTATGTGCTCACTGCTCACTTCTCTAGCCTGATATGAATCTAACTTTACTGTAGGCTCAGGGCACAGCATCTGATCCTGAAGAAATCGACATAGATTCCGGTGACGAATCTGATGGACAGTCTGCATTGCGTCAAGTCCAAGCCCGCGAAGAAGCTGAGCAGTCGAAGGGTGCACGACGTGGACCTGGAAATGCTAGCCTTCAACATTTCTGTGATCCACTTGCCATCAAAGATAGTGCTAGGCGTCCTCGCTGGGAATTTCGCTGCAAATATTGCAAATCGTGAGACCAGGTATTTTATAGATGATCAGTTCTCACTCACGGTCATTGTAGGGTCCGGACCGTTGAACGAGCAGTCGGTATCAACCAGACATTTGATGAAGAAAAGAAGCTCCCAAAATTGAACAATTTGGCGTCCCATTACAACGACTGTAAGAAGAAGCCAGACTCCAATAGCGACAACGAGGAGACTCCGCAACCCACGGCTGAGCGAATGAACTTGAAAAGAAGTGCAGATCTAATGCGAGAGTATCTGAAACACGGAGAGCTCAATCCTGCAGCTACCGTCACAGAAAGAGGTTTTCTCAGACTATTTTCGGCATGGATTCTTGATGAAGATTTACCATGGACAGCAGGGGAAGCACCGAGTCTTCGTCTTCTCTTCAAATATTTGCAGGTTCGGTTTATGCTCCCCTCCGATACAACTGTTCGCAACCAGCTTGCAAAAATCTTTGCAGAGCTCCATGGCAAGGTGGTTAAGGAGTTTTCGGTGCGTGTTTCGAAATTTTACTATGTACAGATACCTAGAATTGATGGTCTGCTCAGAGTGTCAAATCTCGGATTGCATATGCGACAGATACCTGGACTACCAAACAAATGGTGTACACCTTTGCCGGCACAATCGGTTGTTTCATTGATGATGACTGGAACTTGATTGAGAGAGTTGTCGAGTTCAAGCCCCTCGACGATAAGGAGCATGAAGGAGTGTATGCTGGTGTAGCCTTCATTGAAGGTGCCAGAGCACGCGGCGGCTTGGATAAAATAAGTCCCAATTTCCCACATTAAGAGTATCTAACTGACGCTCTTCTCTTCTCCACTTTATTTCACTCTCAACCGATAATGCCAGTGTAAATGATGTGCTAGTCAGGACTGCTGCTCGGTGCCTTCTAGCGCGCTATGGTATCGAGTTTACACCTGATATGCATATTCATTGTATTGCCCATGTCGTCAATCTTGTTGTCCAAGACATTTTATCCGAGTTGAAAGAAGCCGAGAATCCTGACCAGGTTGATTATTTCAATCTTCACCGAGACGCACCATACCACTATGATCCTTCTGAGGACGAAGAGCAGACAGAATTAGAGAAGGAAGAGTTGGGAGACACAGTTGACGAAAGTGAAGAGATGGATGATATGACTGAAGATGTAATAGAAGATTTGAGGGCCAAAAGCCCTCTACAGCGGGTATGAAATCTTTATATCCTTTTTCTACGCAGTGACATACCTTGAGACTTCAGCTCCGCTTTATCACCAAGAAAATTGTTTCCTCTCCACAGCGCCGCCGACGCTTTCACAAGATCCGTAATGAAAAGTACACTGACCCATCCATCTTAGCTAAAATGGTAATACGGGACGTTGTTACCAGATGGAACTACACACACGCTATGATAAGAAGAGGTCAGCTTCTTCGTGCGGTATGTACCTCAAGATAATGTTTTTTATTTTCTTCTGATTGCTTTATAGGCCATTGACTCATGGACTTTCGAAACACCCGAGCTGCGAGCTCTTGTCTTAACAGATGTCGACTGGCGTCTCCTCGGTGATATTGCTGACATACTTGAGGTGAGCATTTTGAGTCTTGACTATTGGATTCGCATATCATTTTCCATCTATTTTTTTTGCTTAGCCTTTCACGCAAATCACCAAAATCATGTCACATTCTGGGGTCCCCACAATTCCATTCGTACTACCAGCATACAAGCAAATGAAGGAACATCTCGAGAATGTCTCTGAAGACTTCAAGACACCTTTCAATGTGAGACTGACTGTCGATGCAGGGCTCCGGAAACTTGACAAGTACATGTCCCTTGTCATCCATAACCAGTACTACATCCTTGGAACTGGTAAGATCATTCCCGGATTCATTTGATATTAGCTTTGATCTCATCAAAACAGTGTTACATCCAAGTCTTCGTACCGGCTGGTTCCAAGGCAACAAAAAATACTCGAAAGATCAAGCCGAAACACTATTCCATCACGTCGCTCAAACGTACTTTGATGAGAAAAACAACAAGACCTCATCAGAGTCTCAGCAGACTGGGTCCAGTTCTTCAACTACTGCCGGCCGTGGTGGTTTTCTGGAACAGATGTGCGCATTTTCCCTTCCTGAGACCGGAACTATATTGCAGGACAGAAAGGATGAGTTAGATGAGGAGATTTCAAGATATATCAAGTATGAAGGTGGGAAAGGTGATCTGCTGGACCCGCTCGGGTGGTGGAAGGCATGTTGCACCTTCTATTCTCGGTCCATCTGGAATGACTTTACTTTCAACAGAAAAATGGTATCAAATTCCCGACACTGGAGCGAATGGCACGCGACTTCCTTGCTATTCCGGCTACTAGCGTCTCAGTCGAGCGTCTCTTTTCAAAGTCTAGACATATCTGTACTGATTTACGAAGCTCGCTTAAGGCTGAAACAATCCGGGAGGCTCTTCTGAGCAAGGTGTGGATTAGGAGCGGCCTTCTGGATGTTAACCCGCCTCCTGTCATTCGGAAAAAACATGGCTCTAAGACGGAACACGTGGAAATCATATAGTAAATAGTTATATACAGTATATAGATAGTATACAACTGTATCCGTATAAATACACCTTAAGCTGTATACATATACATTACGGTTGGAGCCTTATTGGGAGCTATGCCAGAACGACTAAGCGAGCCTTCATGTTACAAGGTCGGAGTTTGCAAGTTTAAAGCCCGAGCCAACGATGTGGTCCTGAAGACGTCGACTTTCCTGACGCGGTAACATTTGCTCGTCCCACAACCGGCATCGTTAATTGCCCTGCATGTCGCGCGTTAACCCACTTGTCTTCATAAGGAAACTAAGGTCATTTTACCTTTTTGCCCACTTAGTATGATCTCGCTGCCAGTGTGGACATGTCATTGAGTTCCGCGGCCAACCGTGTCAACATTCAAAATTACTTACATTCAGTGACAAATCCTATTACTAGGGGCATTTGAACTCAATTTTATCCCGACGAGTGGTGTAATATCGATATGGCTCCGTTTTGTTTTTCTTTCTGACCAAATATTCACCCACTTACTTGAACTCATACAACATATCAATGCCCTACAGAAGGATCTATCAAATCGATCACGATGGATTTTTCCATGATGTAAAGAATAGATAATAAGTAGAGAAGCCAGACAACCAGGAAAAGTCAAGAGCTACGTCAGATGAAACGTCGTCTTCTGCCCATTTAATGTCCAGTGTCTTCCCCAAATATCTAGCCCGGACGAAGTACAATGTCAATTTCATTTCCCTCCAACACAGTGCTGTTGGCAATCCTGGCTGGTGAAAAAGCTAGTTGGGACTCCCTCCTAGACTCGGAGTAATGGTCCTCGGAATTAGATGCTTGTTATGAAGCAAATTGGATCGATTGAGACAAGGACATGCCATTCACACTCTCTGGCTTGTTATTTTCATGTGCAACTGCAAGAATGATAAGAATCGGATATATAGCCTGTAAATGTTTGATTATCAAGGTTGATTTTTAAAGAAGTAGACACTTTGAAACTCACAACAAGTCCAGGCATTATTGTATAATAAACTTGATTTACAGTAGTGCCACCATCTTGTTTTAATCCAAGAACAAGGTAACCAATCTGAACAATCACAAATATCAGCAAATATTGTTCAACAACTCATATAGCAGATATTACCCAGAGTGCGAGATGAAGGAAACCAGATTCTATCAAGAGCAATAGTATCTTTAAAACCTTACTTGGTGATCCATTGGTTGATCCTAGGTTCCTTTGAATACTCTGAAAATGATGCCTGAAATCTTGGTTAGTTTAGTAATCATTGCAATCATTGTCTATGATGTCAGACAATGTCGTAGCAGTGAAATTTGTAGAAATCAAAGGAACAGCAAGAATTGTGGTATTTGTTCTGTTCCCAGTGTAAGAAGGGTTTTCCAACACTTCTTTGGCAAGAAGTCCAAAATCCAAGGATACACCCACTGTAATCTGATCAAAAATGCTGTCATGATAATCAACAAATTCATACCAAAAGAACCCAGTAGGCAAATTGCCAACATAAGTTTTACAGGCAATCTTTGTTGAAATAACACCCAAGCCCTCCAAACAACAATTATATCACCTATGACATACTGCGAATGTAAAACATTTTTGCATGATGTTAACTATGATGTGTCTCCTACATTTCATCTGTTCGAAAAATTGAGACCAATTGTAATTCCTTTCTCGAACTTCCCTGAATCTGGTGGATTGTACCCACGCAGTGGAATCAATATTGTGGAATCCTCCATATCCATGACAAGGGTTGACAATGAAAGGAAGAGCATCATAATTGTGACAAACAATAATGCAACTCTTGCTTTGGACAGAGGCAGATCATCCCTAAGTCTCGATTAGCTGTCTTGTCCAAATTTCAACTGATGATTACACACTCACACAAATAAACAGAAGATTACAATTGAAAGTGTCATCTGGACACCAAGCAACAGAGAAGTTAGTGCTGCTTGAAAAAGCCATTTTTTTAACACCAGAATGTCATTATCAGAGAGAGGCAAAGATGATTGTGTTAGTGCGAGGGGCATGAAAATGGATGTAGGTAGAGACTTATGGCAAGCTTAAGGTTGAAAGTATTTGGTTCTTATATTCAATCTGGCAGTCACCAGTGCTTTATGCTGGGATCAGCAACATTGGGATCAGCTGTCACTCGAATTACAGAATACAAATTTCTGATTTAGGAGAAGATATCAAGATGGTGATGGCCCAGATGCCCACATTTAGTCGACTCAGCTGCTTCATACTGTTTTTGTTGATACCAAGCAAGGTCATCAGATCAAAAGAATTAACACATGGGACCATACAAACTCGTCATGAAAGAACCTTGACTATTATATTCTTGCTACATTCAGTCCTTCTTGAAAGTGAAAATTACATCCCTCCTGAACTTCATGTTACTCATTGCATGTCACAATTTGTGCTCAATGTCTTACATTGTTAAAACATGTTACATGTCAGTCTTAGAGTCGCGAAGCTTTCATAAAACTCTCAGATTCATATTGTATCCAAAAAAATTGCGCAGTAGCTCAGCTGATGATCTGTATCTCTCAAATCAACTTGAGGTGCCAAGTATAAACTCTCAGTCTGTGGCCGCTACTATAAATTGGCAACACGAATGTCCTTGTAGCTTCTTGATCATCAAATATCTTACAAGAGGATATCAGTCATCAAGAACACTAAAAGAAATAAAATGATGACATCTCTTGATGTGAGATCCTGGAAACTCGCTAATTTTAGTACTTCCAAGAAGAGCATTTTCATTACAGCAAAGAGCCAGTATGTGAGAAGTCGACCTGTCTTTAATGAATTCACCACAAAGAATATATTTAAAACATAAGTACCAGGTACCCAGATAATTGGATATTACTACTAGTAAATATTTACCACAGAACAAAAGCTCGGCCCCACATCGTAAAATCACGTGATTTGCAGGTCGGCTTGACCGGCTTTTGGGCTTGGCTCAATACAAATTTTGTATTGAATTTATTACTAAACTTGCCAAAAAAACCCACCGGGCAGGTCGCTTGTCGCTTGACCCGCTTTATTGGCCTGTACAAGCTGAAAAAAGCCGGGCAAATCAGGGTCAAGCAGTCCTTGACAAATCACGATGCAGTAGAGACATGCTCTGACCAGATATGTGGAAATCTACAAAATTATGTGCCCTGCAAAATTCAGGCATATTTGCTTGAAAAAATGGCCCCTTTTATGAACAAATTATGCGAGAAACTTTTTCACAACATTTAAATTCATAATCAACCCCAGTGTCCTCTGCACATCTGACATGCACCTGGCTTACAGTCATGAAGTCTCATTCAGCGGTAACAATACCACCACAATTCATTTGAATCTTTAATACTCCAATCCAAGTACCAGCGCTGATGATGCGAGCTCCTCAAACTGTCAATGATTCAATGACCATTCAATTTTGTGAGTGCATGCAGCATCATTCTTCCTTTAAAAACTTGATATTTTTTTTTCAAGAATATTGTCAACTTTTGCAAAAGTTGTCAGTTTCATTACTGACAAATCCTGACAAATTTGCAAAGCTTATACCTTCTCCACTACTTTTGCAAAAGCCATGGTGACAATATGTGGTTTGTTTTACTGAAGTATTACAGCATCAGCTGTTCTTTTCACTCCACCTCCACTCGCCCTTTACCTAATGGAATCCCCAACACCACAAAAATACCCCCTTCTCGATTGCTTGTCCAGGTGAGAAAGACACATGCTACAAACATAGGTAAATGTTATCTTTGACCGGAAAAAAGTTCAATCCAATAGGTTCCATCACTCTACATCTCACTACCAATGACATATACTCCAAACACATTCCAACTTCCATCGATAAGGAAACTAAGATGTCGTTGGCTTCAATGTCGACGTTGAGATTCAATTTTCAGTGCTACAAACCAGTTGCTTAGTGTTAGAGCTCAATTTTATCCTGAAGAGCGGTGGAATGAAACACAGTTTTGGGCTCACTTCTTCCTTCCTGACCAATGATTCCCCACCTGGAAACCATGCAATACATTAATTCACCATGAAAGTATTTATCAAGTTAGTCAATGTGGATTTACGTGTTTTAAAAAGAACAAAAATGATACAAATAGAGAAAGCAAACAGCCCAGTCTTCAGTCTATTTACTGTCGGGTATCCCTCCCTAGAAAAGGAACAAATATCTAGTTTAATTGACGGATAACTTCAATTTCATTTCTCCCCACCTCAGCACTATTGTCAATGCTGCCAGTTGCTGGTTGGGCCTCCTCCCAAGATTCAGACTTGGATGCTTGTCCTGAAGCAAATCGGATTGATTGAGACAATGACATGTTATTCACGCATTCTGGCTTGTTATTTTCATGTGCAACCGCAAGGATGATGAGAATCGGGTATATAGCCTGTAAATTTTGACTGTCAAGGTTTATTTCCAAAGAAATAGGGACTATGACACTCACAACTAGTTCAGGCATTATCTCAAGATAAACATCCTGAGCAACACTAGTGTTGAGGTCTTGTGTCACCAGTTCAAGGACAAGATAACCGGTCTGACCAATCAACACAAATATTAGCTTCATTGTTCAAAATCGATACTGTAGATTAGTATTTATTACCCAAAACGCAAGATAAAGTAAACCTGATTCTATCAAGAGCAACAGTATTTTTAATACCTTACTCGATGATCCATTGGTTGACCCTAGGTTATTTTGAATATTCTGAAAATGATACCTGAAATCTCTGGTTAGTTTAGCAACCATTTAATTTGTCAGATTTACCATGCTTTAAATCCAATCAATGTTGTAGCAGTGAGATTTGTAAGAATCAGAGGAACAGCAAGCAGTATGACATCCGTGTCTCCTCCAGCAGTGTCAAAAGGATCTTTCATAACTCTTTTGACAAGAAGTCCAGTATCCACAAATGCACCTGCTGTAATCTGGTCAAAAATATTGTCAGGAAGTTAATTGAAAAATTCATACCAAAAGACCCCATTAAGCAAATTGACAATGCAATCTTGGCAGTCAATCTTTGTGGAAATAATACCCAAGCCCTCCAAACAACAATTATATCACCTAAGACATACTGCGGATGGAAAAAAACAAATCTTGATTTATGATGTTGATTTTATTCAATGCTACTTACATTCAGTCTGTTTAAAGAATTGATACTAATCTCTAGCTCTGTTATTAACGGACCAATATCCCCTAGGTTTGGTGGGTTGTATCCAAGAAGTGGAATCTGGATTATGATGTCCTCTATGTTCATGACAAGGGATGACAATGAAACAAAGAACATTGTAATTGTGACAAAAGATAATGCAAGTTTTGATTTGGGCAGAGAAATACCCTGAGCCCTAAGTCTTGGTCAGCTGTCTTGTCCGAATTGCCAAATCATGGTTACACACTTACATGAATATATAGAGGACCACAATTGAAAGTATCATCTGTATACCAAGCAGTAGAAAGGCTAGTGCAATTGCAAAAACCCATGCTTTCACTAGTAGAACATCACCATCAGAGAGAGGCGAAGATGGTTGTGTTTGTGGGAGGGGCATAGGAATGGCAATATCCTGGTTAAGGTTAGTTTCATTCGCAAGGCTCTTATATCTAGTCTGGCAGTAATGCTGAATTCTATCAGCAGCAGCACCGGGATACACTCCAACCGGAATAACAGAATATGAAGTTCTGATTTAGAAGTAGATATCAAGATGGATGATGAAACTATTTTAGTAAACTTCATGTTACATGCATCGTTCTCATTCTTTGTATGAGATTTGAGCTCAACACACTTTGTTGCTCATATGTGTTAATCTTAGAGCAGGATGGATTCACTCAGGTTTCCCAAGACCTCCGGGTTCATGCTTCATCCAGGGAAGATTGTGCAATCGCCATGCTGATGATCTGTATCTCTCAACTTAAATTAAGACTGGCAACATGGAAGTAGTATTCACAACTTGTTGATAGTTCCTTGACAAGAGTATATCAGAAACCAAGGAATGCTCAAGAAGATGATGGCATCTGTTTATGTGAGCTCACAGAAACTTGTTGAGTGAAGTTGTACTTCAAAGTAGAGTATTTTTATTACAACGAAGAGCCGGTATGCCAAAAGTTCACATGTCTTTGATAAATGCAACAGTAAGCGGATATTCAGATTACAAGCTACCCAGGCAATTGGATATTTTGGGCCGCTACACGTAACCATTACAAGGGAGCTGGAGATAAGGCGAAAAAATCTCGTATCATACACAAATAGCGCATCTCGAAACATGATGTTCGTAGTGATGATCAGGGCCAGTTCACAGATGAGCTCTGGGACACAATAAGAGTTCTAACTCGGCTTTGGGTGTTTGAATGAACTCCTTGACTTAGGACCGAGGGATGAAAGGAAGAGGGTGTGTCAAATATGAATTGTGTACAATAGGATCATTAAAATAAGTATTGGAAGCAGCCACAATTTGGATCAGCACTTCATAGTCGACCCACATGCGGGAACATGTAGATAATGGTATCCACCTACGCATGGAACGATCATTTGAGTTACTATCGCAAGCTCCATCATCAAATATGATTCACTTCGAGTCCAAAGATTTAAGGTTGGAACGGGGAAAGTGTAAATCAGGATTAAAGTAGAATCAATATCAAAAGATACATCGGCACAATTTGTAAAGTACAAAATGAATGTCGTGACCGGTTTGAGATGTTCTATCGACCGTACTGATCATCTGTCGAGCTTGACATAGAGTATACGAGATGAGCCAGTAATGAGTCAGTGACCAAATACTGGAGGCCGTGAATGACATGTGGTGATTGTGTTCAGCGTGCTATACAATGCTTTGGACAAATTTTTCTCGACTGGAAAACGTGGTATGGTCACTGGGTTGACTTATATCTGCACCTCAGAACAAAAGCTCGACGCTCGGGCATGAAAAAGCAGAGTCATGTATTGTTTTCCGCCATTAACGGGCCTGGAAAGTTGATGCCTTCCGGTCCAAATAACGAAGAAGCAATCGAGCCCCTATATCTCGGTTGGTGGACAAGACGCATCACAATCAAGGCCCCAATTCACGCAATAACGCCGACATTACGAGCTCCTCAAATTGTGATAATCATTCGACGACCCATTCATGGAAGGAATCGATTCTTTCGGGCCCTCTGTCAGAACAGAAGTGGTATTCCCTTAGCACTGAGCCTTCGAGGCTTGCAATCATTGAAGTCTTGAGGGGTTTGCTGATGGAAGGTATGTGAATACTTAGGCAAAGTCCGGAGGAGCCAAATACAGGATTCACGTTTGCTACTTCGACGTTCAACGCTTAAACACATACGCGCATGCTTATTTGATGCAGTCTGGGAAGAGATTTTCGCAACTCCGAGACAAGTGCGCTTTAGTTTTTTTTTTCCTATTCCTGAAACTGACAGATCACTGTCAATTCTATCAGTTCTCTGGGACGCAGTACACCAACACCGAGACCCTTCTCCCCGATGTGTCAGAGGGTGTTTTCTAGCCTCTTTTGTGATGGGAACGACATGGGTAATGCTTAGGGAAGCTATTCTTGGCCTTCATCGACACTTGGGAAAGGTCCACTTTCCCTGCCTGCCATCATATCACTCAGGAACCCAAAGACGGATCTGGACTGGTGCATGTGAAAAATGATATGTTGGAGACAAGAATGATGGGACCTACTGGAAAGCCTTCGGTGGTAAAAAGAGGAAGGTTGAACGGGACAGCTGGATGCACTGCCAGTGAACGTTTCGAATCGTATGCAAATACGCCTTTGGGATATTTTTGGCCTGTGGACTGGTACTGGTACAGCTGAATATCATGATGGCCTGAACACTGCAGCCGGTAGTAGGGACAGACCGATGATGATCACAAGGAAGCAACCTGAAACGTCGGCGTTAACCTCACCACGGTGGTCTCTATGACATAGCAGAAACCTAAAATCTTCTATTTCTCTGCCTTCACTCGTTCTTCACCTGGTGGATTCCCCCACACGCTCCTATACAGTGGTAACTCTTTAATGTAACCATTCCCGTCTAGATCTCTCTATACACGTGTAGGGTCAATGATAAGACCTTTGTTTACGCCATTAGTCCAGGATGGACAACGCGCGCTATGAACACGGGTCAGAACCCCTGAAAGAGCAAACCCACTTACAATGTCCAGTCTGACGCTGCACGCCTCGCAAATGTCATTTATTCCAAAGGTGTTCTAATGAGGTCCTGCGTGTGTTGGTGTTAATGGTTTCACCAATTGGATTCTATGTCATAGTTGGCCCAGCGAACCCCACGACTTTGCTTTACTGATACAAAGACTATTGATAGTTGTTCTTATACTTATTTAAGACTTTGGTACTGCGTCTTTGCGTCGTGTTACTTTCAATGATCAAGGCATGAGGGACTCGGGTGCCCACATAGCCAATTGTAGTGGTGCATATAAACTGACAAATCGAAGATTCTCACTTACTGAAAAACAGTATCTTTTATTGTTTATGATCGGAATTAATCCAAATAACAATTGGGCCCGCAGTAGCTGTTTTATGAAATCAAGTACACGGAGAAACATGCCCTACATACAGAACACAAGTGGATGGCCGTTGGTGTGTTGATAAACTGAGGAAAGCATCGGAAAGCCACGCATATAGTGGGCAAATTCCCCAGAGAATCTCGTGACGTATATGAATTTTACGAAAGAAAGAAAAAGGTGACACAGAAATAAGACAACGGTCAGGTACCTAGTAGACGTAGAGCAACCGGACCGTGCTGAACTGATGCGACAACGACAGTAAAGAGTGAACAATGAATTTCAGCGGACCAAGGATAGCAAAAGGTTCCAAATGGAAGAGAAGAAAAAGGTGGTGGAAGGGAGGCGTAAAAAATATACGCTGGTGTGGAGATAGCTGTTTGACGGGAAGATCAAAGGAGGGATTTGAGAGAACAAAGAGCTAATGTCCGGAGAAGGAGCGTATGAAGATGGGGCATAGGTAAGCGGTGGATTTTTAGACATTGTACAACATGTTATGTTGAGTGAACATTGAACCAACGTAAAGTGGCCGGCATTTGAATAGATCAAGTTCAGATGGTTCGGATGATGAGCAGACCAGGAGTACGGGATGAATCAAAGAACAAAGAGAAGCATTGAAAGAACTATAACAAGACAATGAGCTAATAGTAGTGTTGCACATGACTCGACTCGACTCCGGCTAGTCGACGAGTCGAGTCGATTTTTAGTTGAGCCGAGTCGGACTCATGACTCGTGACTCTGGCAAGTTTAAAGTCACTTGAGTGAAATTGAGTGATCCAGCTGAATAATTACCCTTTTTTGGTAATTGAGATGTAGTACGCAGCTGAATTACCCGTTTTGGTAACAATTACTCATCTTGAAAGTATTCAATTCTATTCAATAATATATTCACATAATAATAAATCAACTACATTGGCGACTCGGCTGACTCAACTGACTCGAGTCGACTCTGGAGTGCTGGAGTGGAGTCACCAGATTTGGAGCTGGAGTCGACTGGAGTCGAGCCGGAGTGAGTCATAGCCGAGTCTCGGCAACACTAGCTAATAGTTCCAACTATACGCCAATGCAGACTTACCGCCAAATATCTCACCACCCTTTGTCCCTTCAAATCTCCTTCAGCTTTCTATCCAAGTACATGAAACCTTACGGGCTCGGTGTTGTACAGACTTTTGAGACCCGTGAGAGATTGGATGAGGAGGGGCTGAGGAAACTCCATGCAACTATGGACGAAAGCCATCAGCGCAATGCCAATGTAGAAGGCTGAGCAAAGCTGAGTGAGAAAAATAAGAGCAAGTATCAGGATGAAAAATCCATAGTGGGAGAGTGAGAAGGACGCACAAGCTTGGACATTTCATTCAGATCATGATCTAAATCATGAGTTTTGGCTCTTGGTCGGGCGACTGTGCACCAGGTTAGCAAGTATATAGACGAAAACACAAGGTACAGCATACCATTGGGTTGGCGGGCTCAACTATACGCAAAAACTGTGTTCAGAACAATGCCATCGATGAGAGAGACAGGGAATGGGACGTACCATACTTCAACACACTCTGGTCATTCCGTTTCTAGACCTGCATCGGGGTACTACACGTCCAAAATCATCCGAATACGGCGGACAACTGTACGAAACAAAAATAAGGACCAGTACCAAAAGAGAAAGAATAGAACGCACATTGCATCGTGCCCACGAAGAAGACGAGGTTTTGAACTGGTGAAACCATGTTTGGCCATGGAGACAACAAGAAACCAAGTGGACGGGAATAAAAAAGAGAGAGAGTAAATGAACGTTGTGGAGGCTACGTGGCCAGATCCCTTGTCGGGATGACTAAGCGGGCGGGTACCGGCCACGTTGAGACAGGCTGATAAGGAAATTGAGCCTTTGCCTTACAAGTATTCTTAACGCTGCTGGCGCAGCACCCCCGACTCCAAAGAAACACAAAATGGAAGTCACTAGTACTCACTACACAGGTTTATACTACCAGATACCATTTTACTCAGAACAAACACTCGATATTCATTTTGTATGGCCCGACATATACAAAAAAGTTACCGGCTTATAGACAAAATACTTTCAAAGGGGAAAAAATTCTAAAAGATTTACTGTCAACATCTTGCTGGTAGAGCAGGCCCTCTCTGGTATGGAGTTGTGCGTTGTCCCTACAAGTTGTCCAGCTGTTCTAATCTGGGACCCTGCCGTGTAATTGACTAACTACGATGGTGCATTTGGAGACAAGTAATGGCCACTATTGACACGGAGACGTAATTCACGCAAAAATAGAATATCTTTCTATGTTCCCATGTACATATGAGCTTTGTGATTTTTCTAAGGTAGTTTACATTCATTCCATGCTGAGTATACCAAATCTAAAGCTGAACCGACGATGTTCAAGTGGAATAATACCCGAAATACATCCTAAGCTTGTCACTGGCACATAACCTGTGCCATAGGTTACAGGCATTAGTTCTCAGTGAAGATATTGATAGACACCAAGATTTTGACACGGAAAATTATATTTGGTGCTTGGACAAATTAGGGAAAGGTTTTTGAGAACTAGGAATCGAATGGTATATTTTTTAAATGATAGGATCAAGGACTAAAGCTCGACATCCTTATCCACCATCATAACTAGAAAAGATTAACTGGCGTATAGACAAAATGAGGTACCGGAATGATGAAATAACTGGTAATGCTAAGAAAGAAAAAATTACAAGCGTAGAGCCTCAAAACAAATTACATACCGGCGTACGGATGAAACAACATGAAATGATTCCAAAGAAATTGGAAAATAGAATTACTAAATTTCCGGCGTATAGACAAAATGAAACCAAGTCCTTTCAAAGAAGTGAGGGCTTTGTCGGAAAAAGTAATCCGGCAACGTAAGCTTATAAGATCCGTAAGAATTTCCTCCCTGCCATAAGCCGATATAGACGACCTATAATGGCCAATAATGCCATTATAAGGACCGAATCGGCGATTTTATAAGCGCCTGTAACATCGTGATTTGTCAAGTATCGCTTGACCCCCATTTGCCCGGCTTTTTTCGGCTTGTACAAGCCAATAAAGCGGGTCAAGCGACAAGCGACCTGCCCGACGAGTTTTGTGGCAAGCCAGTAATATTAAACTAATGAATCTAATGAATTGTATACATTCGGGGCTAAAATTTGTATTGAAATGTATTCATTTTTATATGAGTCAAGCCAAAAAGCCAGCAAGCCGACCTGTAAATCACGTAACTTTACGATGAAGCTGACATAATGGTGATTCTATTATAATGGACATTCAGTTTTTCCGACATTCGACAGCGGGTTTGTTGATCCTCCTCTCTTCGGTCGGAGTCAAGCGGCGTGGAAGACTTTCCCAAAACAGAGTCCCGGAGGAGACGGCCCCGTTTCCTAATACAATGAAAACAAAGGTCATATGAACTTCTAAATTTGAGTTATCCGCTGTGGCGTGCGTTAGAATTACCCAAAGAACACCGGGAGAGGGCGGAAGCAAACCATTCCGTGTCTCCAGTCCCTATTCAGTCGGAGTCGGGGATAACTTTCTCGCTGTGTACATGTCATCGGCGTGAACGTCAACATTCAATATTCAGAGACACAAATCAGCTACTAGGGACCTGAGAGCTCAATTTTATTCTAGGAGCGACGGAACAAACCACGGCTTCGATTTCATTTTTTCCTCTCTCTTACCAAAGATTCATCCACCTCCTTGAGAGCATGCAATACATTAATTCACCACAGGAGTATTTATTGAGCTAGTCACTACAGATTTATGCGTTATGAACGATGAATCATAAATAGAGAAGCTAAACAACCAAGTAGAAAAGTCAAGACCCTTGTCAGACAAAAATCCAGTCTTCAACCTACTTACTGTCCGGTGTTTCCTCTAGGAGAAAATACCTAACTCAAGCGAGGTACAACCTCAATTTCATTTCCCTTCACCCCCGGCACTGTTGTTAATGCTGGCTGCTGGAAAAGCCAGTTGCGATGCCCCCCCAGACTCGGAGTGATGGTCCTCGGATTTAAATGCTTGTACTGAAGCAAAATGGATTGATTGAGACAAGGACATGTCATTCACACTCTCTGGCTTGTTATTTTCATGTGCAACCGCAAGAATGATAAGGATTGGATATATGGCCTGTAATTTGACTATCAAGTTTGATTTTCAAAGAAATAAGCACTTTGGAACTCACAACAAGTCCAGGCATTATCGCTTGATAAATCCCACACACAATGTCATTGTGTTCTGTTAATCCAAGAACAATGTAACAAATCTGATCAATCAACACAAATATCAGCAAATATTGTTCAATAACTCATACTGCAGATATTACCCAGAGTGCAAGATAAAGTAAACCAGATTCTATCAAGAGCAGCAGTATCTTCAAAACCTTACTTGGTGACCCATTGGTTGACCCTAGGTTCCTTTGAATGCTCTGAAAATGATGCCTGAAATCTCGGTTAGTTTAGCAATTGTAGTATATTTTGTCAGATCTACCATGTTTTAAATCCAATCAATGCTGTAGCAGTAAAATTTGTAAAAATCAAGGGAACAGTAAGAACCAGGGCCTCTGTCTTGTTCCCATCGAAAGAAAGGTTTTCCGATACTCCTTTGGCAATAAGTCCAATATTCAAAGATGTGCCCACTGTAATCTAATCAAAAATACTGTCATGATAATCTAATCAAAAATACTGTCATGATAATCCAACAAAAAGAACCCAGTAGGGAGATTGACAATGTAACTTTCACAGGGAATCTTTGTGGAAATAACACCCAAGCCCTCCAAATAACGACTATATCACCCAGGACATACTGCAGATGTAAAGGAAAAAATGTTATTTCATGATGTTAATTTTTTATGTGTCTCCTACATTTAATCTTTCCATAAGATTGAGACCAATCTTAAGCCCTGTGATCAATGGGATAACCTCCCTTGAATCTGGTGGATTGTACCCATTGAGTGGAATCTGGACTATGATAAACTCTATGTCCAAGACAAGGAATGACAATGAAAGGAAGAGCATCATAATTGTGACAAAGGATAATGCAAGTCTTGACTTGGACAGAGGGAAACCCTGGGCTCTAAGTCTTGATTAGCTTGATCAAATTGCCAAATCATGGATACACTTTTACAGAAATACCCAGAGGACCACAATTGAAAGTTTCACCTGGACACCAAGCAGAAGGAAACCTAGTGCCATTTGCAAAACCCATTCCTTCACCACTAGAAGGTCACTATCAGAGAGAGGGAAAGATGTTTGTGTTTGTGTGAGGGGCATAAGAATGGAGGTAGGCAAAGACTTATGGCAGACTTATGGTTAAATACATCACAAGGGTCTTATATTTAGTTTGGTAGTTGACTAGTTCTGAATACTATCATATTGGAATTTCTATTTTACGATAAACTGATTTACTAGCTCAGTTGATAGCTATGTATCTAGCTACAATCTTTTGATTGTTTTTACTCCAGTTGACATCACAGTAGCCACAGTAGCCACAGCACTACTTCATTCTTTCATTATAGTTTTATCATTGCCTCGACATGTAGTATATGTTGTCATACCTATTAGAGATCCCCACAGGCGTATCTGTGGCACAGGTACCTGCAGGTTTTACCCATGGGAAACCTGCGGGTTGATGAACCCGCGGATACAGGTATCCCACAGATACAGGTCTCTGTTCTGACATATTTAATTTTATCCGCAGGTATCTGTAGTATTAAATAAGTTTACAGATAAGTTTTTTTATGAAACCTTCTAGAAATAAAAGTTATAGTAAATGAAAATCCCAATCGACACATTGTTATTTGGATCAAGAAGCACTCGGAAACTCAGAATATCCATGTGGATCACAAGACATCATTCATTCATATCAGAACTCGACACTCCATCAGCAGGGCTATACATTTTAACATTTATATTGGAATCATTTAGTTTGCCATGAAGGCCATCAACTCTCATTTGATCTCATCAATCTTATCACAAAATCATGGAGTTACTGTATCCCAACTGCACAAAAACCACAAACTCTCACCAAGTCTGGTTCATAGGGATGGAAAGGAGCAGTATGAAGGAAATAAGAAATATTGGAAATTATTGGGCCATCACAAGAAAAGGAAATTGTAGGAAATTTATTCCAGGCCACAGATATCATTGGAAAATTACAGAAAAATCTCTATTGATTGATTAATGAAATACTCACAGATTTACAAAACAGATTTACATTTGCAGAAATTCATTTAGGTACAAAATTGTCACTTCATTGTCATTCACAACATTTTGTGGGGAAGTATTGGAATTTCTATTTTACAATAAACTGATTTACTAGCTCAGTTGATAGCTATGTATCTAGCTACGATCTTTTGATTGTTTTTACTCCAGTTGACATCACAGTAGCCACAGTAGC